>SJYA01000442.1:41892-92668 GCA_006410615.1 Neotragus moschatus | reverse complement strand
AAAAAAAAAAAAAAAGCTGAACTCATAGAAACAGACTAAAATGATGTTTAAGAGGGCTCAGGAACAGAGGAAATGGGGAGATTTTAAAGGGTACAAATTTCCAATAGTAAGAATAATAAATTCTGGGGATCTAATATTCAGAATTGTGTCTAAAATTGTATTATATACTTAAAAATTGCTAAGAGAATAAATCTCAGCTGTGCTTGCCTCACACACACACACACACACACACACACAGATAATTATGTGAGGTGATCGAGGTATTGACTAACTCTGTTATGGCAATCATTTCTAAACTGATTCATGTGTATAATCGACACATCATATGACTAGGATTTAGTTTTATGTCTGTTGTCTCTCAATAGTCATAAAACTGAGGGGGAGAAAAACAACAACAACAAACAATATTTACTGTGAAGTTTTGGCTTACCCAATGGGTGCTGATGTACATTAACTAAGGTATAGAAAAAGAGCCTGATGAGGTACAGTGCATGGGGATGTATGAGTTAGATACAACTTAGCAACTAAACCACAAACCACCACCAAGCACAAAAAAAGGAGCAAGTGTGCTGGACCTTCTATAGCAGGTGGAGTGAGAGGGAATGAGAATTTCATGTTAGTGATATCTTGCACACTTCTTGTTTCTTGTTTGCCCTTTGCTTAGTTCTTTTATTCCAAGAGCAAGAAAATACTCATGTCAGTACCAGGAGATGACATGAGATGATACAGTTGCTTGGCATCAAACAAAACAGGCAAAAGCTGGAGAGATTAAGAAAATTGTGTTGCAATTTTTTTTAATTATTATTTTTTTTCTCTTGCTAGCTGTCACTTTTAGGTTACATTTCTTTTGTCCTCCATTTCGATTGTTATCTCCTAGCCTCTTGCTTTTCCCTGTTGCATTTTTTGCTAGTATTTCCATCATATTCTGGTTTCATCCTTATTTATGACATTTTAAAGAAATTTTCTGTAGTTATGTTAGTTTGCAATCCTCAAATTGTTTTCTTACTTTATAAATTCTCTTCAACTCTCATTCTACTTTTCTTAAAGATTACTGCTATGAGTCCTTATTTTTTTGATTCATAATTGGAGCAATTTATTTCTATAGCATACAATACTTGTTTAAAAGACTAGTGTTTGGATTACTCTTGCTCATTCTTTGAGTTACATTTTTTTTATAGCCTGAATTTTTCATCTTCTTTGAATACGTTAGTGTTTGTCATTTTGTTATTTTTCTGTATAGTTGCATAATTGTCTTGCCATTCTTAATTTTGCTCTTGTTTAAAGTGACTTGCTCTTTCTAAGGTACCTAGTTAGTCCTCTGCAAAACAAATTTGAATTCCTTTTATCCACATGTTTTCAATACAATGTGAGGGTTGGAAATTGTATAAATCTACCCATTTGGAGTCCAAAGGCATGAACCCCTCCTTGAAGACTTAATTTTGATTTCTCTTTTGAGGTTTTTTTTTCTGTGTTATGTATAATTTTCCATTTATTTCGGGATATTCTAACACAATAGATGGATACTCCTAACCTTGCAGTAATTTCTCAGTGTTCATGCCTTGTTTAAACAATGTCTACCTTAGAGTTTATTGTCATTTTTCAGCATCACGTGAATTCCCTCACCCATCATAACAATTTCAAAAATGAAAAGCCTAGGGCACCTATTGGTTTTGACCCAGTTTTTTTGTAGTATATGACAGGAGCAGAGAGTCTTACCTGGATTTCTCAATAAGTTTCTTTGTTTGATACTCCTATTTCCTCTGGGGATTCTAGAATATTTACTTTCTCTTCACAGTATTTCTCAGTTACTATGTATTGTAGGAAAAACTGGCTCCCTGTGGTTATAGTAACTGCATTTTCTCTTTCTCCCAGACTGGAGAGGGAACATTGTGAGCAGCTGTATTCCTTTCGTCCCTGTTGAGATAGTTTAGTATTGATTCTTAGACATTTCTCAGGGACTTTTCCATGAATATTGGGGAGAATTGCTGGGTTTTGTCAGCCCACCTTCATTTTAAAGTGTAGATTCTGGGAAGGAGGAGCTTACATTTTTAAAATTAAAAATAATTAATAAAATGCAATATCTAACTAACCCCTTTATGTTTTTCTTGAAACGACGCACATTATTTCATTTCCAGGAAACTTCTGTTAGGCCTATACCTTATGAAGTTTTAATTAATACAAGCTTAATTTACTATCTTAACATGTAACTTTCACTAGTTTATAGAAATATTTAGACTTACACAGCTTTTGATTTCAGCTGAACTTTCCTGGAAAAATTATGTTAAGTGGTTCACCAGGACTTATTTATGTTTCATATATAATAAATGCAGTCCTCCAATTGTCCATTAATTTTTTTACAGAGATAATCAAAATGGTTAAAGGTTATTTGTTGCAGCTGTATAACATTAAAAAGAAAGAACTACTAATTACAATAATTAGAGGAGGAAATTGAGAGAAAACAGTGAGATATATTGGGCTTATTGCTGTTTTATTTAAAGATACACTTTAGATGATCTATTAAAGATTATTTAATTAAGAGGAATAAGATTTCCTGATCACAGACTTGAGTCAATTTGAACAAAGAAATAGCTATGTTGAAACTGCTGTTCAGTTAATGAGAACAAGGCTGATCCAAACAAAATATGAAGAGGAAGTATTAAAGTTACAAACTCAGTCTCCCAGGCTTATTAATTACATGTATAATTATAGAATCTGTACATTTTCCCAAGCTCAACCTTACAGTCCTTCTTTAAACACTATTATTCCAGAAGTTCTTAAAATTTCTCTGTCTGTGATGCCCTTCTAGTGTATCCATAGGCCAAAAGAAATCATTATTCTGTTTGTTTAACAGGTTAAAAAAACCTTAAAACTGTTCATATTCTAAAATGTACAAGCAATTTGAAAAACAAACATGCACAAACTGAAAAATAATTTTGTTTCATTCTTAAAATATTCACGAACTTACTAATGGGTTGTGTGTGCCTATTTCAACCCTTGAATTACACTGGATGTCACCATCCTAACTTCTCTTCGAAACTGATTTTTGAGTGGCAGTTGCATTTAAAAAAATTTTTTTCTATTGTTAATGTATTAAGAGTTTATTTTCAGAGCAGTTTTAGACTTACAGCAAGTTTGAGGGAAATACACAGAGATTTCCTATGTATTTCCTGACCCCACACATGCAAAACATTCTACATTATCAACATTCACCACCATAGCAATTGTTTTAATTGATGAATATATGCTGACAAGTCATCCAAAGTCCATATTGAGATTAAGGTTCATTTGATGTTGTATATTCTATACTTTTGGACAAATGTATAATGACATAAATCCACCATTATATAATAATACAGAGAATTTTCACTGCTCTAAAATCCTACATGATACAACTGTTCATCTCTCTCCCTTCCCCAAGCCCCACCAACCAGAAACTTTTTAATTGTCTCTATAATTTGTATAATCCAGAATTTCATATAGTTAAAACCATACAATATATAGATCTGAAAAATTAAATTGTCTTTCACTTAGGAATATGCATTTATGGTTCCTCCATATCTTTTCANCCCCAAGCCCCACCAACCAGAAACTTTTTAATTGTCTCTATAATTTGTATAATCCAGAATTTCATATAGTTAAAACCATACAATATATAGATCTGAAAAATTAAATTGTCTTTCACTTAGGAATATGCATTTATGGTTCCTCCATATCTTTTCATGACTTGATAGCTTATTTTCTTTTTAGTGCTGAGTAATATTCCATTGTCTGGATGTACCAACCAAGGATATCTTGGTTGCTTCCAAGTTTTGGCAATTATAAGTAAAATAAAACTACTTTAGACATCCATTCCAGTACTCTTGCCTCGAGAATCCCATGGACAGAAGAGCCTGGAAGGCTGCAGTCCATGGGATCGCTGAGGGTGGAACATGACTGAGCGACTTCACTTTCACTTTTCACTTTCATGCATTGGAGAAGGAAATGGCACCCCACTCCAGTGTTCTCGCCTGGAGAATCCCNAGCCACAGAACAGGGGAGGGCCTCTACCACTAGTCAGGTTACCTCTTACTGCACACTGGCCTTTACAAATCTATACTAACAAATGATATCCATGTTTGTTATACAGATTAAATTTTATGATGAATACAAAGCACTAAATTTCAAAAAAGTCAATAAATGTTAAATGATGTTAATGCTAATGGCTGTCTTGCAATATACAGCATTTCTGCAAATAATTTTGTTGGTATTCTGTTGGCCTTCTTGCTCTATCACACCTTTCTTCCTTTTATTTTAGTCTTATAAACTGAAGCAATTTAACCAACTGCCATGAACCCATTGACATGACTCTTGTTCTTTGATTTAAACAATTTATCTATAAAATGTATAATCATAATCTTAACTTTATCATGTCAGGAAAACATTGGTAATAATGCTAATTAAAATAGTGATAGATTACTTGGAATTTTCTACAAAGTCACACATGTATAACTCTATTAGACACATACAAAAATAAGTCATCTTTGAGGGGGAATACCAAAGGGAATTATAGGATCACTGTGTTACACTCATTCAACAATTATTTCCCATATTCTTCAGAAAACAGAAACTCTGTATATGGCAACTTTTCATAAACAAAAAATATGTACCTAGCCAAAATAAAGGAACAAGGGTATTCCATTAATATTTTCTCAAATACAAACCTGACATGGAAGTATTGCATCTTACAAATCCTGTACTATGTTCTCATTNATATTCTTCAGAAAACAGAAACTCTGTATATGGCAACTTTTCATAAACAAAAAATATGTACCTAGCCAAAATAAAGGAACAAGGGTATTCCATTAATATTTTCTCAAATACAAACCTGACATGGAAGTATTGCATCTTACAAATCCTGTACTATGTTCTCATTTTTTATTTCTGCACTTGAGAGATGTCAGCCTTCTGATTCTGACCATGACAGAGTAGCTTATTTCAGACCAAACAGTCCACATGAATAATGATTAAGAATTTAAAAACAAAAATATTTAAAGACAGTAGAGAGTGACCGGGACAGCTAGGCCTTGTGCCAAAATCACAGAGAGGAAAATAATGCATTGAAAGAATCAGATTTTTTTGCTTCTTCTTGCACTTGGGGCATTGACTGGTTCTCTGTTCAGGCTTTTTATACTCATCATAATCATTTGGAGATGCTGCATGTGGTTGTTACTTTTTTTTTTTATTGCCTGGTAGTATTCTGTTGGAAAAGGCAATGGCAACCCACTCCAGCACTCCTGCCTGGTGAATCCCATGGACAGAGATGCCTGGTAGGCTGCAGTCCATGGGATCACTAGGAGTCGGACACGACTGAATGACTTCACTTTCACTTTTCACTTTCATGCATTGGAGAAGGAAATGGCAGCCCACTCCAGTATTCTTGCCTGGAGGATCCCAGGGACGGGGGAGCCTGGTGGTCTGTCATCTATGGGGTCGCACAGAGTCAGACACAACTAAAGTGACTTAGCAGCAGCAGCAGTATCCTGTTGCCTAGACAATATCAGCTGGTTTATCTACTTATCTGCTGATGACATTTGTTCTTTTTCCAGTATTTGGCTATTATATTATATTTGGCTATTATATGGTTAATTCCTCCCATGAAAGTGATAGATGCTCAGTCGTGTCCAACTCTTTGTGACCTCATGGACTGTAGCTTGCTAGGCTCCTCTGTTCATGGGCCTTTCCAGGCAATAATACTGGAGTGAGCAACAATTCCCTTCTCCAGGGGATCCTCCCACACCTGGGTCTCCTACATTGCAGGCAGATTCTGAGCCAACAGTGAAACCTACTATATTATATTGTTAAAATTGCTTTAAATATTTGGGGAAAGGCTTTCTTTTAAGGAATTGTCCATTTCATATAAATTGTTGGATTATGAACAAAAAGTTGTTCATGATTATAACAGACAGTCTTATGGCATCTATAATTCTTACCTCGTAATGTTCTTGCCCTGTATAATCCCCTCCCTTGCTGCATGGATAAGACCTGTGACTTTCTTCCAGCCAATAGCACAAGGCAAAATTTTGTGCAGAAAGAATTGTGCAACTGTAAAATTTCCCTCATAAATCTGAGGCAGAGTATTTCTTCTAGGCAGGTAAATGAGGCAATCACAGGTTCACCTCATTTGTTTCCCATCTCCCAAGGATCACTTTCTTAATATCCACTGTCATGAAAACCCTTTTCCTCCCTCAATTTTGCTTTTTTTTTTTTTTTCTTGTGGAAGGATAAATCTGGCCCCTGTTCCTCCAACTTGGTCAGAGGCAGAAGTCCCTTTATATGTTTTGAAATATAAATTTTTGAGAGAATTATGTCTGCCTCTGAATCTTGTTCATAGAATTTTATTATAGTTTCTTGAAGTAAAACTATAAGGTAGTGCCACTGCATATCATAAACATTTATAATTAAGTAACAATTCAAGTTTTCATTTTCATATTAGTTAAACATTTAAACTTATACTAAAAAATTAATGATTGTATTGCTCCTGTTGTTCAGATCCTCAGGCACGTCCAACTCTTTGAGATCCCATAGACTGCAACACAGCAAGTTTTCCTGTCCTTTACTATCTCCTGGAGTTTGCTGGAACTCATGTCCATTGTTTTTTCTACCTTCTTTTACCAGTCTGATACCTTTATTTATTCATTTTCTCAGATGCTACTATTTTAATATCCTCTTAAAATTTGTTAATAAGTGTTGAATGTCTCTGTCTCTTCTCCTCTGTTGATGATGCTGAATCAGTACATAGGGGCCACAGAGGAAAAAATTCTCATTATACACTGTACATTTCAAAGACTGAAGACACAGCCAAACTTAAGGACTGCTTTGGGAATGTTATTCACTGATTTCAGAACCTGAAATAAACAAAAAAAAAGTCTACCACATTTCTACAGATAGAGATAAATTTTTTTCTCTCCAAATGCCCTGGACCCTGGTGGAATAAATCTCTCTGAATATTTTTTTTTAATTGCCTCATTTATTAAAGATAGAAGACCATTGTGGGGCTGTGACTGTGGTACTCACCACAGAAAGACACAGTGACACAAATATTATGTGCACATTTAGCCTTGCAATTTACTATAGTTGTAGTAGGTTGCTATAAATAATTTAATACTGAAGGGATTCTATGTTGTTGCTTAGTTGCTGAGTCATGTGTTACTCCTTTGTAATCCCATAGACTATAGCTCACTAGGCTCCTCTGTCCATGGATTTCCTAGGCAAGAATACTGGAGTAGGTTGCCATTTCCGTCTCCAGGAGATCTTTACAACCCCGGTTTGAACCCACATCTCCTGCTTGGCTGGTTGATTCTCTACCACTGAGCCACATGGGAAGCTGTAATAATTAAGCTCTAACTATATATTTTTTTCTTAAGTTTATGTTCACTTATAGCTATGGAACCAAGAAACACCTTGTGGGGTCATCCCCCAGGTAAAGATCTCTCCATGTTCCCTGTCTCCTGTTTGTAGAAAAGCTGAAATCTCTCAGGCTTCCCTGAGTCAAAAGAAACAACAGGCTCAAGCAGTTAATGATTAGGAAAATAGAATCACAGACTCACTGTCTAATGTACATTCCTGAGTTGTTTTACAGATACTATAATTGCCACCAGAGGGAAAAAGCTAACTGCATGACGAACAGACTGCATCCATTACATAAGTTGTTCCATCTTGAGTAGTATTGAGTCTATGGCTAGCACAATTCTAAGAACTGGCCTTAAAATGATGGGATTAACAGTATTTCTCACAATAATCTACATATTTATGGGTATTAAAATGATTGTAGCTTGCTCTATCCATACATGTAAGTGGGCAATTTCTACTGTCAGTAAAGAGATTCTTCAAATCCAGGTCATTGTCTTTTTTTCTAAGACTTCAATACCCTTTCTCAGCATGAAGCTGTTACAGGAGACAGACCTTTGTCCTTAATCCCATAGAAACTAAATGAAATGATATCTGCTGGGGGTGGGTGGGGGGATTTGTAAGCAGCTCTTTGCAGGGACCTACCCTTAGCAAGAAATCCCTTTTCCTCACCACTTTAGCAAAGCTATATTGCAACTAAACTTAAACCAGACACCTCTACTCTCTGCCCATCTCCAGTCCAAGCACACTTTTCAAATCATTTGATCACACAATACTTTACATAACCTGTTGTTTCTTCCTGTAGATCAAAGCAATAGACATGAAGAAAAATGTAATTAACAGAAGACCAAACCTTTTCCTAGCTATCTTCAGTAATCTTATGAAAAAACTGTGTGAACAAACCATGAGCAAGGTTAGCATCTAAAGAAAGATCGTAAGACGTTAACAAGCTTGCACTTACTGTGGATGACAATGGCTCTGCCCTCTGTCTCAATGATTGAGATTTACTTCCACTTTTCCTTTTAAAATTTTCATAGCCAAGCAGAATCTTCAGAGATGGTTTTTGGGTGGATACTGAGTTCATCATCTCCCTAGACTTAAAGTGATCTTATTAAAAGCAACTTTCTTTTCTACCAACAATTGCCTCTTGGGTATTGATTTTTTGAGTGGCAGGCAGCCAGACATGAGTTCATTAATAGCTAAAAAGTTATAATCATCCTATAATTATTATTTAACTTTACTCAAGAGAAATCTAAAGTTTTCCATTAGCTATCATTTACAAAATCAACTAATAAATTATAGTTAATTATTTGCTGGAATAATTAGTTAACTAATTAACCAACTCATTAAGTTGTCAATTAAGCTTATCATAGAGCAAATAGAACTGCTTGTGAAAAACCATGGTGTTAAAAGTGAAGACATGCAAGGAATACTCTTCATAGGACAGAAATGATAGACTCATGTTTGACAAGAAAAAATATTGCTATCACTGGACTTCTTTTCCTTTAAGCTTTTTACACCAAGACTAAGGATTTTTTTTTTTTTAAATAAGTCATAGCAGAGTTTCCTCCAGGGGGTAAAAATAAGAAGTTTCAGAATAAGTGAAAAATTTGTGAACTCTGAAAATTTTTATTTTCAGCCACACTTGTTATTATTATAGTCTAATTAGAGTGTGAACATTTAAAAAATTATTTTAAAACAACTTGTATATGTCATTTAACATAATATGAAATACTTGGACATACACAGTTTCTTTTTTTAAAAAATAATATTAAATTACTGTTATTTCTATTAGTAGTGTGCCCTGTTGACTCAATTTCAATACATATAGCTAAGTGTAGTAGTTTATCAAGCGAGTGACAAAGAAAGTGACAAAATTATTTACAAGTTCAAAATTTCATATGTTAACTTTTTATCATTACAATGGGGGAAAAGTAAATGATCAGATTTGTAAATGCATTAAACACCAATTATATCTTTATATCTTTGTAAGTTTTATGCTCTTCAAAGATAATGATAAGCATTATTATGCAAAGTGTCATTGTGTAATAAGAATCTGTATTATGTAATTATTTATAATTACTACATAATTATATAATTCATTTTCAAAAAGTATTATATGAATACAGCAGACTGTGCATAAATATTACCCTTTTCAGCCAACATTCCTTGAAATAATATAAAATGAACTTTAAGAAGAAAATATTTCCATAGCAGCACTGAAAAAGAAATCTTTGATCAGTGGAATAAATATATTGAGATATGTATCACAGCCTGAAAAACTCAAGATAGGAAAAACATGCAGGTGCAAATATGAAAATAAAATCAAAACTTCTGTTTGATACCTCAGTTCATTTTCTTTTTCCTCTTGCACATTTTAAAAATATAGCATAATACAGGAAAATGCTGAAATCATACCTGAATAGCTGAACAAATATTTGCAAAATGAACTCACCCAAGTAATCAGAACCCAGAGAAAAAGCCCACTATTACCAGTATTCCAGCATACTTACTAGTATCTCCCTCCAGTCACTAATCTCATTAGCAATAACTATTTCCCTTCTGGAAACAAGACTGTGGTAACTCATTGTGTTTTATATTTGCTTGCATATGTTGCACAGTTTTCACATGCGTATTGGTCATTCCCTTTTGTGAAATCACAGTCAAATATTTTGTGCATTCTTAAACTTGGATTGGCCTGCCCGAGGATACTTTATGTCCTATTACTGTTTGTGACTTCATTTTTTACTTCCTTAATACTGTCTTTTGATAAGCAGAGGTTTTTAATTTCAGTGACATCCACTTTGTGGATAATGATTTTTATGTCTTTTTAAGAAAGATGTTACTTCAAACTGCTGTAGATATATTATCATCCAACCGGTCACAATAGCCATTTCTAATCATTTTGATATCTTGAGTATCTGTTGCAATGTAATTTTTAATTTTTGATATTCAAAACATGTCTTTTCTCCCTTTTTTTCTCAATTAATTTCTCTTGAGTTAAGTTAAATGTGTTAATTGCTTAAAGGACCAGTATTTAGTTCATTTTCTCAAATGTGTATTTTCTATTCTGTTTAATCTTCTATTCTTTTACTATATCTTTACTTGAATTTATTTGTGCTTAATTTATTTTTTCCTCCAGCTTCATAAGCTAAAGCCCTTTATATTTTTATTTAAGCTTTTATTATTTTTTATTTTATTCATTTAGAGATACGACTTTTCCTCTGAACACTGGCTTAGTTGCATCTCCCAAATGTTCATGTGTTTTAATTCCATTATCACTGAATTCAAAATGGTTTCTAACTTGGCCTGCATGTTTTTTTTTTTTTTTTGACCCATGGGTACATAAAAATGTGTGCCTTAATTTTCTCACATGTGGGGAATTTTAAGTTACTTATTAGTGAGCTCTGAATTAATTCAGTGTTCACTAATACTTGGTAAATATGTCCTGTATTATAATTCTCTGTAGTGTACCATGGGTACATAAAAATATGTGCCTTAATTTTCTCACATGTGGGGTATTTTAAGTTACTTATTAGTGAGCTCTGAATTAATTCAGTGCTCACTAATACTTGGTAAATATGTCCTGTATTATAATTCTCTGTAGTGTACGATTTTGTTTCTTTTCTCATTTTCCTATTCATGTACTTTGAAGACATTCTTATAGTGACTACTGTGGGGATTACAATTAATATCCTAAATTTAAACAACTGAGATTAAATTGGCATTAAATTTAACTTCAATAGCATGCAAAAACTATTCCTATTCATCTTTGTTTTTTCCCCTTTACACCGTTATTGTCACAACTTACCTTTACAAACACTGTGTGTGCTTGTTAATGTAGTATTATAATTATTGTTTTATACATTTTCCCTTTAAATCACATAGGAAGTAAATAGAAGATTTACAAGCTAAAAAAATAAAATATTGACTTTTATGTTCACCTATAGTGTTATCTTTACCAGAACTCTTTATTATTCACATATCTTTGAGTTATTGCTTATTATCTTTTGTTTCAGCCTGGACTCCTGATAGCATTACTTATAGGATAGATATACTAGTGAAAAACTACCTTAGTTTTTGTTTAGCTATTTGTCTGACTATTCTAATTTCTCTTTCATTTTTGAAGGATAATTTTGTCAGATATGGCATATCTCATTTTATTGCACTTTGATTTATTGCTCTTCACAAGTGTTTCATTTTTTTTTCTTTTTACAAATTGAAAGTCTGTGGGAGCCCTGCATTGAGCAAGTCTATTGGTGCCAGTTTTCCAACAGTATTATTTTTAAATTAAGGCATGTATGTGTTTTTATAGACTTAATGTTATTGGACACTTAATAGACTACAATATAATGTCCACATAAGTTTTGCATGCACTGGGAAATCAAAAATATTTGTGTGATTCACTTTATTGTGATATTTGCTTTATTGTGATGGTCTGGATTCTAATATACACTATCTCTGAGATTTGCCTGTATAGGATTGTTGGTTGACAGATTTTGTTTTTCCAACTTCACCACCTTAAAACTGTCATTCCACTCATTTTTGGCATCTAAGATTATAGATTAGAAATACGCTGTTAATATTGAGGATTCCTTATAACTCATTTTATTGGTTTGCAGGTTCTTTACCACTAGCGCCACCTGGGAAGTCCATTGTTATTTTACTATATCTTTACTTCCACTATCTTTGTGCTTAATTTGATGCATTCAAGATTATAACCTTGTCTCCACTTTTGAAAAGTTGATTATAATGAGTCATAATTTGTGGATCTCTCTGAGTTTACTCTGTTGGAGTTCATTTAATTTTCTGAATATGTAGATTTGTGTGTGTGTTTTTGACTCTATGTGTGTCTGTTTTAGGTTAAATTCAGGGAGTTTTCTGCCATTATTTTTCCAGATGCTCTTTCTGTCCTTTCATCTATTTCTTGTTCTTCTAGGATTCCAATTATGTCTATATTCTCTTGGGCTTCCCTTGTAGTTAAGTTGATAAAGAATCTGCTTTCAATGCAGGAGACCCAGGTTTGATCTCTGGGTCAGAAAGATCCTCTGGAGAAGGAAATGGCAACCCACTCTAATATTCTTGCCTGGAGAATCCATGGACAGAGGAGCCTGGCGGGCTACAGTCCACAGGGTCCCAAGAGTTGGACATGATTTAGCTACTAAACCACCACCACCCATGTCTCTTAGACTGTGCATTTTTTTCTCCATTCTTTTTCCTTCATGCTCCTCAAACTAGACAATTTCTCTGTCTTTATGTTCTCTTATATATTACACTTTCTGCTAAAATCTACTACTGAACTTTTCTGGTGAATTTTTCATTTGTTACTATACATCTCAGTTCCAGTATGTCTGTCTTTTTTTCTTTTTCTTTTTTACATTAAAAAAAATTTCTCTTCATATTCTCTATTTTTCATATAGCGTTCTCTTGGTTTCCTTTAGCTTTTTGGCTGTGGTTCCCTTTAGCTCTTTGAGAATATTTAAGATAGTTGATTCAAAGTATTTTTCTAGTAAGTCAGTCCAATGTCATACTTTCTTAAAAATAATCTTTGTGAATTTTTTATGTATGTTACATTTTCTTGTTAAAGAAATGTTTTCTTTGTTGAAAACTTACTTTTTTGAATATTATATTGTGGTAACCCTGGAAATAGAATTATTTCCTTCTTCACAGTTTTTGTATATTGCTTTCTGTGCCCTGCAGATGTTTGTTTCATGACTTTTCCAAATTATTTTTGTGAAGTGTGTGTTCTTTGTCATGTTTGACATCTCAAGTCTCTTCTTATTAGTGTTTGGCAGAATTTCCTTGAATGCCAGCCCTCTTCCACCTAGGGGAAAAACAAACAAACAAACAAAAATAGAGATAGAAGAAAGAAAGCAGATAAACATCAACAAAAAAAGAAAAAAAAATCTCTCATAATCTTTGCAAATTTACTCTGTGCTGGGAGCACTCCATCACCCTTCAATTCTTAGCAAGGGTCTTTACAATTCTGTCTTACCTTTACTTCCTACCTACATGCACTAAGCCTAGAGATGAAAGTTTAGGGTCTTTACAGGTCTTTTCTGAGCATGCCTTTTTTGGTATGCCTGGGTATGAATGTCATTTTCTATGTTTCCCAGAATGCATGTGTTTTGACATGCCTTAATTTCCCCAAAAAACTTTTTTTCTAGCTTTTCCTCTGTGACTTTCAATCTCTGCAGTTTGTTTGAACTTTAATCTTTTTCCTCTAGGCAAGAGAAATGCCTGCCACTTTTCTATCCTGAATGAGTTCTAAGTTAGGCAAAATGAAGACAGATGTTTCTCCTGAATTGTTCAGGTTCATACAAGCACAATTCCTTGGTAATAAAGTCTGCTCTACTCCCTACAGATACAGGAAATTGCTTTCCAAGCTGGGAATCTAGGCTACTGCAAAACCAGGGAGGCTGGTGAAGCAATGGCAATTAAAAATAACATAATGCTTTCCAACTGTTTCTTTGTTTTAAATTTTTTAATTTATTATTTCATTTTTGTCTGTAGTGGGCCTTCTTTGCCATACTCAGGCTGTCTCTAGTTGCTGCAAAGCACAGGCTTTGATCAACCAGGGATCAAACCTGTATTCTCTGCACTGAAAGGCAGATTCTTAACCACTGGACCACCGAGGAAGTCTCTCCAGTTGTTTTTAAGTTGTTTTTTGCTTGATTAGTATTTGCTTGGTTGCTGTAAACCTTTTATTATATCCACTTGTTCTCCAGTTTCTGTGACGAGATAGATCCTAGATGCTATCTACTCTACCATTTTCACTGAAATCACTCAGAGCACTTATTTTAAAATTACACCTTATGCAGGATTCTGATATGTCAAAATACTGCTTTTTTTAATTGGAGCAATTTGGAATGTGAAGGAGGAAACAGAGTCATTACAGTCACCCCTTTCTAGGATTTGTCTTTGGAAGTGTTTCCTTTAACATCTAAGTATTTTTGATAAACTGCTTGAAAAATCAGTGATATAAACCCATTTTGCAGACAAGAAAATTGTGGTTCCTCGACATGAATAAAATCTTCTAACACTACAAATAAGATAAGAAAAAAACCTGAGACCCAGATCTAGCTATTTTGGCCTCTTTTACATTGTTCTTCCCACCATGCTTTTCTCTCACCTTTCCTCTAACTCACCGTTTAATAAAGAACAATCACACTGTTAGCGGAAGCACACTGAATGAAAACATCCACCCTGGCAAGGCACAATAGTAACCATTTGCATGAGTTGTTTTATGACAGGAGGTCCTGGTAGGGAACATGGAACTAATAAGCCTCCACCAACCAAAAGAGTTCAAGAAAGGTCAAAAGGAGATACACATGTCCGACCACCTCCCAGAATCCTTCTCACTGCCATCCATCTTGGCTGAACAAGGCTGGACCACCAGGAAGGACCCTGAGTCAGAATGATTGGCTAAAGACAACCCAGAAACTAATCCCGTCACCATAGAACCAGAGACTGCCAGCCACATGGCAGAGCAGTTCTCCTGGGTTCTCTTATCCTATTGTTCTCCCCCCAGGCACCTTTTCCAATAAAATCTCTTGCTTCTTCAGCACATGTGTCTCTTTGGACAGTTCAGTTCTAGGTGTTAGACAAGAGCCCAAATTCAGGCCCTGGAAGGAGTCCCCCTTTGTGCAACAACATCAATGAATTTTCATTTAATTTATATACATTGAAAATAAAAATATGTGTGAAATAGAAAAATATGGATGATATCAATGAAAAACTATGAATTCAGAAAAGTAACAGGTCACCTGATGCGAAGAACTGACTCATTTGAAAAGACTCTGATGCTGGGAAAGATTGAAGGCGGGAGGAGAAGGGGACAACACAGGATGAGATGGTTGGATGGCATCACCGACTCAATGGACATGAGTCTAAGTAAACTCCAGGAGTTGGTGATGGACAGGGAGGCCTGGCGTGCTGCAGTCCATGGGGTAGCAAAGAGTCAGACTCAACTGAATGACTGAACCGAACTGAACTGAACAGATAAATAAAATATTAAGCAAGCTGACAAGAATAAGGTGAAATAGATCCAGAATAAAAACTAAAGTTTGAGGATTGAACTAGTTCATACATCCATGCTCTCTAATTTCTTACCTGGTATACTTTCTACTGCCAAATTAATACTGATATTGAATCCTGAGCTTGCTTTAAAAGGTTTATATAATGAAAAGTTTGCCTGAAAGACTGAAATAATGAAATTTTAATAGCATACACTACCCACAACTTTATATGAATTTTTTTCTAATAGCCCAAAAGGTTCTACTTTTTGCTCCGAATAATGAACACAAATTTCTAATTCTCCATATGGAGTCATGAGGTCTTCTGCCTACATACATGAGTGCATGCTCAGTGGTGTCTGACTTTCTGTCCATAATAAACTGCCCCCCACTCCACCCACCATCATTAGCTTTTTGAATTGTATTTAATAGTTCTCTCAAGGAACTTCAACTTAATGCAGTGAAAGTTTCCAAACTCACAGTTATGTTGGCTTATTGTGAACTCTAGTTATATTATCAATATTTTTGTCATTAATTATTCTGTTTAAACTGTATAAGGTTCTTGCTCCATTATTCTAGTTACTTATTAGCAAGCTATTATTGCTATTTTCCAGGGAAGCATCCACCAATTCATGCAGCAAATTGATAATCAAATTACACAAAAGCGGAAAGCCAAAAGCAAACTAAAAAATCCCTAAATTACATATACAAGATATGCTTTTGTATATGTATTTAATTGAAAGTCAAGTGAAAGTTGCTCAGTCGTGTCTGACTCTTTGTGACCCATTTGATTATATTCCTATAATTTTTGTTAAAAGCACACTTGTTTTTTCACCATATCTTTATACACAGACATTGAATTGGTACATCATTTCATAAATCTCATTGGAGAAAATATTTTAAGATATAAAAACAAATATAATATGGGTTTAAATTTACTACAGCAAATTTTAAGTGATTTTTACATTTTCCCAAAAGCAATGAACTTCTCTTGAAAACATTAAGCTTTATCATCTCCTCTAAATTTTCTGCTTTATAATCATTTCTCGCATCACCTTAGCTCTCCACAAGCAATGTGACATTATAAAGGTTATCTAAATATATGTAAATGTGGAAGATATTCACATTTAAATTCATTCTGAGATTGTGATCATGCATTTTTCTTGGGATTCCATTGACTGCTGGAAATCAGAGGTCCCTCAAAATAGCTTTGCAACTGCTATTCAATATTCATTCACTGGAAATGGTACAATGAGAACACCACGTGATGAAACACTGTGCAGAAGGAACCAAATATTCTATGTAATTCAGGAAGAAGAGTGCACCTTAAAAGACATGCAGTAAATTAATGGAAGCATGAATTTAAGAAGATTTATTTTAGCATTTTGAATGGTAGTGTTTCATACCACTACACCATGTGGGATCTAGTTCCCTAACCAAGGGTGGAGCTTAGGCCCCCTGCATTGGGAGCCTGAAGTCTTAGCCACAGGACCACCAGGGAAGTCCCTTGATTGGCTGATGTATTTGGGATGGACAGGTACACGTTGCTATATTTAAAATGGATAAACAACAAGGACCTACTGTACAGCACATGAGACTCTCCCTAATGTTATGTAGCAATCTGCATGGGAAGGATATTTGGGAGAGAATGAATACATGTGTATGTACAGCTAAGTACCTTTACCTGAAACTCACAACATTGCTAATCGGCTATACCCCAGTACAAAATAAAAGGTTTTAAAATAAAAACACTGTAGAAACATGAAAAAAAAAAAAAAAAACAATTAACATAAGCAAAGAATTTTATGGCAGCTTAATGCCGGAGACCTGAGTTTGATCCCTGGGTCAGAAAGATACCCTGGAGAAGAAAATGGCCACCCACTCCAGTAATCTTGCCTGGAAAATCTCATGGAATGAGTAGCATGGTGGGCTACAGTCCATAGAGTAGAAAAGAGTCAGAAACAACTGAATGACTTCACTTTCACTTTTAGCTACCACTAAAAACAGATTCTTAAATAATTTAGGTATGATGCTTTGAGAATATGGTATTTACTTTGATATTCTTAATGATGAGACTGTAAGGAGCCTAAGAAGCTTCTAATATTCATAGATAGTAGAAGTTCTCACAGTATATTATTACATCTTTCTCAATATGCTTAAAACTGCTTTATTAAAACCTGCAGCATTGTCAAGTTTACCAAAAGGTAAATATACACTATTTTAAAAACTGCATTACAGATACAAAAGTTTGTTTGTTTTTTTTCTTGTAATATCCAATCTGTTTGTCTGTAGTGCAGGTAAAGGTGATTATCTGGCCACATATTGTTAGTCATTTCCTTTTTAGAAAAATTTGGTTTATGAATACATAAAAACAAAAAAGATGCCTAACATCATAATAAAATTCATGGGGAAATCTGAAATGTAAGAATATAATTTACTAAAAATCTTAAATGTCAATTTAAAAGACTGATGACAATAATTTATCATTTTATTAAGCTAGTTTTAGAAAAGGCAGAGGAACCAGATATCAAGTTGACAACATCCGCTGGATCATCAAAAAAGCAAAAGAGTTCCAGAAAAATATCTATTTTTGCTTTATTGACTATGCCAAAGCCTTTGACTGTGTGGATCACAATAAACTGTGGAAAATTCTGAAAGAGATGGGAATACCAGACCACTTGACCTGCCTCTTGAGAAATCTATATGCAGGTCAGGAAGCAACAGAACTGGAACAACGGACTGATTCCAAATAGGAAAATGAGTACGTCAAGGCTGTATATTGTCACCCTGCTTATGTAAGTTATATGCAGAGTACATCATGAGAAACGCTGGGCTAGAGGAAGCACAAGCTGGAATCAAGATTGCCGGGAGAAATATCAATAACCTCAGATATGTAGATGACACAACCCTGATGGCAGAAAGTGAAGAAGAACTAAAGAGCTTTTCGATGAAAGTGAAAGAGGAGAGTGAAAAAGTTGGCTTAAAGCTCAACATTCAGAAAACTAAGATCATGGCATCTGGCCCCATCACTTCATGGGAAATAGATGGGGAAACAGTTGAAACAGTGGCTGACTTTATTTTTCTGGGCTCCAAAATCACTGCAGATGGTGATTGCAGCCACGAAATTAAAAGATACTTATTCCTTGGAAGGAAAGTTATGACCAACCTAGATGGCATATTAAAAAGCAGAGACATTACTTTGCCAACAAAGTCCATCTAGTCAAGGCTATGGTTTTTCCAGTGGTCATGTATGGATGTGAGAGTTGGACTGTGAAGAAAGCTGAGCACCGAAGAATTGACTCTTTTGAACCATGGTGTTGGAGAAGACTCTTGAGAGTCCCTTGGACTGCAAGGAGATCCAACCAGTCCATCCTAAAGGAGATCAGTCCTGAGTATTCATTGGAAGAACTGATGTTGAAGCTGAAACTCCAATACTTTGGCCACCTGATGCGAAGAGCTGACTCATTTGAAAAGACCCTGATGCTGGGAAAGATTGAGGGCAGGAGGAGAAGGGGATGACAGAGGAGGAGATGGTTGAATGGCATCACTGACTCGACAGACATGGTCTTGGGTGGACCCCGGGAGTTGGTGATGGACAGGGAGGCCTGGCGTGCTGTGGTTATGGGGTCACAAAGAGTTGGACACAACTGAGTGACTGAACTGAACTGATATTTCATGAAATTATAAATTAAAATATAAAGACATTAAGCTTTTATGTCTAACTGGAGAAGAATGGGATGAAATAAAGATTNACTCCGGGAGTTGGTGATGGACAGGGAGGCCTGGCGTGCTGTGGTTATGGGGTCACAAAGAGTTGGACACAACTGAGTGACTGAACTGAACTGATATTTCATGAAATTATAAATTAAAATATAAAGACATTAAGCTTTTATGTCTAACTGGAGAAGAATGGGATGAAATAAAGATTGCCTTAGCTTAAAAATAAATCCAAATTCAATGCCTTTCTTTGAAAATCTGTTACTGTGTTTAATATAAGCAAGCAATTTATCTTCTATGAATTTCAGATTCATCATTTCTTAGGTGAGGATAATAATATCTAACATATGATTCTATAAAGTTTATAAAGGATAAGCTTTTAAAGGATAGATATAAAAATTGTTTTGTTGATAGAGCAATGCTTAAATTAAAATCACTGAAAGGCTTTAGTTTTACTTACTATAAATAATATATTGATTCAAGTATCATATTCAAATAACAACATTTCAAAATGTTTTGAAAATTCTACTGTAAATAGCATAGTTATATTATCCATTGTTTACTAAGTATTGGGAACTGTGCCAAATTAATCCTTGTGGCAAGCAGATCAGGTAGTTTTCATTAATCACTTATAATAAACAATTTTAGCAAAAATTAGGGGGTTTAATTCAGTTACTGAAAGTCCCAGAGCAATTGAGTGGTAGAGCCAAGATTTATGCTAAACTTTGGCTCAATATACAATCAAGGTGTTTAAAAACCAAGTCACACAGAATCCCAATAATGTTCTTGGTGTTTGGGCAGAAACCAGAATATCCTTTTCTGCATTTAGTTGGGAAAAAAGTTCTTGTAAACAAAATTATTTCTCTCATTAAGATGAAAAATAAGAAATAAATTTAAAATTCAGTTAGATATAGATGTTTGCATCATATAGGTTACATAGAGATGCCCAATAATTCTAGAACCATTTGCTGAGATAATTCTTTTGAAACTGAATGTCCTTGGCACCTATGTCAAATATAAATCAAATACCACCTGTGTGCTTGATCTAGACTCTATTTTCTCCCATTTATTTGTGTGTCTACCCTAAAAGCAATGGATTTCTCTGGTGATTCAGGTGGTAAAGAATTTGCCTGCAATGCAGGAGATCTGAGTTTGATCCCTGAGTTGGATTCATGGGAAGAGAAGATATCACACTATTTTGGTTACTCAAGGTTTATATTAAACCTTGGAAATCAAATAATGTGAGTTCTCCAAATGTGTTCTTTCTGATAATTATTTTGTCTCTTCTAGGCTCAATCGAGTTCGTATGAATTTTAGGATCAGTCTATCAATTTCTACCAAAAAAAAACCCTCCCAGGATTGTGATTGAAATTGCAGTATATCCACAGATAAATTTGGGCAGAATTGATATCTTGACAATTTTGACTCTTCTGAACTATGAACACAGTGCATTTTTCAATTTTTGAGGTTTCCTTTGATCAGTCAAACTTTGTAGTTAAATAGGTATTGTACATATTTTATTATATTTCTGCCTAAATAATTCATTTTTCATTAATATTATACATGGCACTTTTATTTCAAATTTCACTTTCTCATTGCTAGTATATTAATAGTTTATTGATTTTTTTTTTGTATACTAAAATGATTCTGTGGTTACCCCAAACTGCTTAGTAGTTCTGGCAGCATAATTGGAGGCTTTTCTAAATAGTCAAATTGTTTATTAATAGAGGGTCTTATTTCCTTTTCCATAAGTAAGCACTTAATATCATTATTATACTGATTACATACTCTGGTAAATAGAAAAAGTGAAATTAGATTTCATTGACTTGTTCCTAAAATTACAGGGGGAGAAATAAGATTTTATTGAAAAATGGAATATGAAGTTTAGTTTTTCTGAACCTGTTCTGTAAGAATGAGAATGTTCTTTACAGATTCTATTGTGCTGACTGTTTTCAAACACATTTATGCATGTACTGTACTGAGACGATCATACTGTTCTGTTGTTATTGCTGTTGTGTTTTTGTTTTTTATTTTTTATTTTTTTTTATTTTGTACTAGGGCATAGTTGATTAACAATGTTGTAATTGACTCACAGCATTGAGCAAAGTTCCATGTCCTATACAGTAGGTATTTGTTGGTCATAGATTTTAAATAGAGTAGACTGTACATGTCCATCCCAAACTCCCTATCCCTTCCCTCATCCTCCCATCCTTCCCTAGGCAACTGTAAGTTTGATCTCTAAGTCTGTAAGTTGATTTCTGTTTTGTAAGCTCATTTGTGTCATTTCTTTTTAGGTTCCACATTTAAGGGATGTCATACAATATTTTACCTTCTCTCTCTAACTTACTTCACTCAGTATGACAATCTCTATGTCCATCCATGTTGCTGCAAATGGTGTTATTTCATTCTTTTTAATGGCTAAGTAATATTCCATTATCTTCTTTATTCGTTCCTCTGTTGATAGATAGTTAGGTTATTTCCATATTTTGGCCACTGTCAACAGCATTGTAATGAGCACTGGGGTGCATATATCCTTTCAGATCATATTTCTCTGAATATATGCCCAGGAGTAGGATTGCAGTGTCATAAGATAACATTATTTTTACTTTTTTAAGGAATCTCTTTACTGTTCTCCCTAGTGGCTGTACCAATTTACGTCCCCAAAAACAGTGTAGGAGGGTTCTTTTCTCTCCACATCCTCTCAAGGATTTTTTTTTTTCTTTGATTTTTTGTTTTTTTAAATTTTTTAGTGACAACCATTCTGGCTAATGTGAGGTGACATCTTATTATAATTTTGATGTGCATTTCTCTAACAACTAGTGATGTTGAACATACTTTCATGTGCCTGTTGGCCATCTGTATGTCTTCTTTGGAGATATGTCTATTTAGCTCTTCAGCTTATTTGTTAATTGAGTTGTTGTTTGATATTGTTAAGCATTATGAGCCATTTGTATGATCATACTGTTTTGTTTATTCAGTCTAGCCTGTTATTGTGGTGAAATATTGATTGATTTATTAAATACTGGAGAATTTTTTTTCCTAGGATAAACCCTACTTGGTCATTGTCATATTATGACATAATAAGAAATACATATTTTGGCCTTCATCCATGGTTTCTGGCACTTAGCTCTTAAATCTCTGGCCATTTCCTCAGTGATAGAGCTCTAGGGAAGACTTCTGTTGTGATCTTCATGTGTTTGCTCCTAAAAGAAAATAAAACTAAAATGGATATGTTTTTATTCCTAATAAGCACTTTTCAATCACGTCTGAGTTTATGATAATGAAGTGATTTTTGGAAAGTCCCTAAGTAAGAACAGGATGAGTGCTATTTGCCTAAAATAGCCATGTGATTAGAGGGATGGAATTTTAAACCCAATCTCCTGATCTCTGGAGAGAGGAAAGGAGCCGGAGGCTGAATTAACTCCTAATGGCCAATGACCTAACCAATCATGCCTATACAATGACGCATCCCTAAAACTTCCTAAACTACAGGATTTGGTGAGTTTCTGGGTTGGTGAACACAAGAAGTACTAAGAGAGTGATGTGTGTGAAATAGGTATAGAACCTCTACGCCTCTTTCTCCATACCCTGACCTATACACCCCTTATTGCCAAATTCAGACTTAACTTGAAGAAAGCAGGGAAAACCACTAGACCATTCAGGTATGACCTAAATCAAATCCCTTATGATTATACAATGGAAGTGAGAAATAGATTTAAGGAACTAGATCTGATAGAGCACCTGATGAACTATGGACGGACGTTCGTGACATTGTACAGGAGACAGAGATCAAGTTCATCCCCATGGAAAAGAAATGCAAAAAAGCAAAATGGCTGTCTGAGAAGGCCTTACAACTAGCAGTGAATAGAAGAGAATTGAAAAAGAAAGGAGAAAAGGAAAGATATAAGCATCTGAATGCAGAGTTCCAAAAAATAGCAAGAAGAGATAAGAAAGCCTTCCTCAGCGATCAATGCAAAGAAACAGAGGAAAAGAACAAAATGGGAAAGACTAGAGATCTCTTCAAGAAAATTAGAAATACCAAGCGAACATTTCATGCAAAGATGGGCTCGATAAAAGACAGAAATGATATGGACCTAGCAGAAGCAGAAGATATTAAGAAGAGGTGGCAAGAATACACAGAAGAACTGTACCAAAAAGATCTTCATGACTAAGATAATCATGATGGTGTGATCACTAACCTAGAGCCAGACATCCTGGAATGTGAAGTCAAGTGGGCCTTAGAAAGCATCAGCCATGAGCAAAACTAGTGGAGGTGATAGAATTCCAGTTGAGCTATTTCAAATCCTGAAAGATGATGCTGTGAAAGTGCTGCGCTCAATATGCCAGCAAATTCGGAAAACTCAGCAGTGGNGATGGTGTGATCACTCATCTAGAGCCAGACATCCTGGAATGTGAAGTCAAGTGGGCCTTAGAAAGCATCACTATGAACAAAGCTAGTGGAGGTGATGGAATTCCAGTTGAGCTATTTCAAATCCTGAAAGATGATGCTGTGAAAGTGCTGCGCTCAATATGCCAGCAAATTCGGAAAACTCAGCAGTGGCCACAAGACCAGAAAAGGTCAGTTTTCATTCCAGTCCCAAAGAAAGGCAATGTCACAGAATGCTCAAACTACCACACAATTGTACTCATCTCACACGCTAGTAAAGTAATGCTCAAAATTCTCCAAGCTGGGCTTCAGCAATACACAAACCGTGAACTTTCAGATTTTCAAGCTGGTTTTAGAAAAGGCAGAGGAACCAGAGATCTAATTGCCAACATCTGCTGGATCATGGAAAAAGCAAGAGAGTTCCAGAAAAACATCTAATTCTGCTTTATTGACTATGCCAAAGCCTTTGACTGTGTGGATCACAATAAACTGTGGAAAATTCTGAAAGAGATGGGAATACCAGACCACCTGACCTGCCTCTTGAGAAATCTGTATGCAGGCCAGGAAGCAACAGTTACAACTGGACATGGAACAACTGACTGGTTCCAAATAGGTAAAGGAGTGCATCAAGGCTCTATAGTGTCACCCTGCTTTGTTTACTTATATGTAGAGTACATCATAAAAAACGCTGGACTGGAGGAAGCACAAGCTGGAATCAAAATTGCCGGGAGTAATATCAATAACCTCAGATATGTAAATGACACCACCATCATGGCAGGAAGTGAAGAGAAACTAAAAAGCCTTTTGATGAAAGTGAAAGAGGAGAGTGAAAAAGTTGACTTAACACTCAACATTCAGAAAACGAAGATTATAGTATCCAGTCCCATCACTTCATGGGAAATAGTTGGGGGAACTGTCAAAACAGTGTCAGACTTTATTTTGGGGGGCTCTGAAATCACTGCAGATGGTGACTGCCGCCATGAAATTAAAAGATGCGNTTAACACTCAACATTCAGAAAACGAAGATTATAGTATCCAGTCCCATCACTTCATGGGAAATAGTTGGGGGAACTGTCAAAACAGTGTCAGACTTTATTTTGGGGGGCTCTGAAATCACTGCAGATGGTGACTGCCGCCATGAAATTAAAAGATGCGTACTCCTTGGAAGGAGAGTTATGACCAACCTAGATAGCATATTGAAAAGCAGAGACATTACTTTGCCAACAAAGGTCAGTCTAGTCAAGGCTATGGTTTTTCCAGTGGTCATGTATGGATGTGAGAGTTTGTGAAGAAAGCTGAGTGCTGAAGAATGATGCTTTTGAACTGTGGTGTAGGAGAAGACTCTTGAGAGTCCCTTGGAGTGTAAGGAGATCCAACCAGTCCATTCTAAAGGAAATCAGTCCTGGGTGTTCTTTGGAAGGACTAATGCTAAAGCTGAAACTCCAATACTTTGGCCACCTCATGTACAGAGTTGACTCATTGGAATAAACCTTGATGTTGGGAGACTTTGGGGGTAGGAAGAGAAGGGAACAACAAGAGATGGCTGGATGGCATCATCAACTCAATGCACATGAGTTCGAGTGAATTCCACGAACTGGTGATGTACTCGGTGTCCTGGCGTGCTGCAATTCTAGTGGTTGCAAAGAGTCAGACACAATTGAGTGACTGACCTGAACTAAACTCCTATGTTTGGCTTCCCTGGTGGCTCATCAGTAAAGAAACTGCTTGCAATGGAGGGGATTTGGTTTCAATTCCTGGATTCAATGTCCTGGGAAAACCCATGGACAGAGGAACCTGGTGGGCTACAGTCCATGGGGTCTCAAGATTCAGATGTGACTTGGCTGATAAGCCACCACCACTACCACTCCTGTGTTGTGTCCTTTTATAATAAAGTGGCAAGCTAGTAAGAAAACCATTTTCCTGAGTTCTGTGACCCACTCTAGCAAATTACTGAACATTAGGGGGAAGTCACAGGAATCTCCAATTCACAGCAAGTTGATCAGGAGCATAGGTGACTTGTGATTGGTAGCTGAAGTAAGGGGTGGATGGCAGTCTTAGGGACTGAGCCCTTAATATGATTCTTGGTGAACAAGATGAGCTACCCTTAAATATGCCATAATGGTATACTGATTATTTTGAATTAAACTTGCTTAAAATGCTTGAGGGACACTCTGATACTCCTCTCTGTCTTTTGATAGCAGGAAATAAACTTTTAATGTGAAATGTGCACTCTTGCATCTGGAGGAATAAAGATATCCTTACTGCCAAACATAGAGAATTCAGGGAAACTTGTTATTTTTTTAATTTATTGCCCCAAGCCCAAACTCTGTTAAGATTTTTCACCAAATTGAACAATCAAGACCTAAATTTCTTTCTCCTGTCATTTTCTTACACATTTACTATTTGTCTAAAAATTGTAAAAGATTCCTGCCTTGGCCACTTCTTCGGTCCCATTTCTAAGAGACTTCTGAACATATGAATTAAAATTAGTTTCTTTTTCTCCTGTTAATCTGTCTTGTGTTGATGTTATTCTTTGTCTAGTCTAAGAACTCAAGAGAGATAGAGGGGAAAACTTTCCCCTCCTGACACTTGTGAGATCTGATGCTATCTCCAGGTAGACAGTTAGAATATAGTTTAATTGTAGGATAC
Organism: Neotragus moschatus; assembly: GCA_006410615.1. Classification (NCBI taxonomy): domain Eukaryota; kingdom Metazoa; phylum Chordata; class Mammalia; order Artiodactyla; family Bovidae; genus Neotragus; species Neotragus moschatus. Next base: position 66,514 of record SJYA01000442.1, on the reverse strand, counting down.
CCAGTTGATGTCAGAGAATTGCTTGGAGTATCAGAAGATCCATTCATTTTGTCAGAAGTGAGGTGGTAAGTGTAGTAGTAGCAGTGAAAAGAGAAACAAAAACTGTCTTTTCCCCTTTCTCTCTTAATATGGTTTTCATTTGTTGATAAATTCAATTTGCTACAACTATGTTGAATTTTGAGAGAAATCAATAGCACCCCATTCCAGTACTCCTGTCTGGAAAATCCTATGGACAGAGGAGCCTCGTAGGCTGCAGTCCATGGGGTTGCTGAGGATCAACATGACTGAGCGACTTCACTTTCCCTTTTCACTTTCATGCATTGGAGAAGGAAATGGCAACCCACTCCAGTATTCTTGCCTGGAGAATCCCAGGGACGGGGGAGCCTGCTGGGCTGCCGTCTATGGGGTCGCACAAGAGTCGGACATGACCAAAGTGACTTAGCAAACAGCAGCAGCATGTTGGATTTTTTTTTCTTTTTTTCTTTTTTACATTTATAATCCTGAGACCAGAAACATAGTTTTCTTTCCCTGTAATAATTTTTTCTGATTTGAGTTTTGGGGTTATGCTAGCCTCATAAAATATGTTGGAAAGTATTATTTTTATTTCTCTTTTCTGAATGAATGATTGTAGGATTAGTATTATTTTTCTTAACTGTTGGGCAGAGATGTACTGTGATGCATCTTTTCCTGGAGCTTCCTAGTTGGGGAATTTTAAACTATGATTTTAACATCTTTAGTATATACTCAACTATTCAAGTTATTTCCCTCTTCATAAGTGAGCTTTAGTACTTAATATTTATAGAGTCTGTTGCAATCTCTCATCTGTTTCTAACTCTGTTATTTTCTATTTTTTTTTACTAATAAATTTTATCATTTCATCAAATTTTTGATCAATTTCAAGACCCAGAATTATGATTAATTGATTTTTATTTTGCTTTTCTCTTCTCAATTTCATTACTTCCTAATCTTACCTTTATTATTTCCTTCACTGTGCCTGCTCTGGAAATATCCTCCTATACCACTAGTAATATTCCTTGCTATAAAACTCACTTTGTATGATGTTAAAATAGCCACATCAGCTATTTCGGCTACGGTTTTCAAGACTTGACATTCTTGATCCTTTTATTCTCAGATGGTCTGTGACTTTACAATAAACAATTATAATTAGAATTAATTTACAACCAGATATCACATACATTTTCTTCAGTATATTTTATTTTTATGTCATCATTTATAGTTGAGTCTTTCCCACTAGTTGCTTTTTGTTTTCTTTTGGCTGTGCCACATGGCCTATGAGATCTTAGTTCCCTGACAAGTGATTGAACCTGTGCTCCCTGTATTGGAAGCATGAAGTCTTAAGCACTAGATCACCGGGGAAGCCCTCCTAGTGACTCTTAGCATCATTTCTGTTACAATTTTCCACAGATGTGTGTGTGGACATTTTTTTTAATCTATTTGCCAATTAGCCTGTATTATTTCAAACTATCTACATTTTTATTGCATTATAGTGAATTCTGATATCAGAAGGAAATAATTGACATTTTTATAATACTGAATTTTCCCACCCACAAAGATAATGTAGTTTTCCATTTATGTATCTAACCTTTATTTTATATCATTGAATATTTTAATTTTTTCTATAAAGTCTAATTTTAGGTAGGTTTATTCTTATGTGAGTGAGCGAGTGAAAGTCACTCAGTCGTGTCTTTGCAACCTCAGTCATTCTTTTCAATCTCAACCTCAGGGATGTAGCTTGTAATTTTATGCCATTATAAATTCTATCCCATTCATTTATATCATTTATCTGTTGTCTTCTAAAATCTATTATTGGTTGTAGCATATTAATTTCATATCTTGTAAATTTAAAATATTTCTTATAATTTCATCAAATTTATCCATACATTTTCTTGGATTTTTCATTGTAAAAATGGCAATGATTACTTTTATTGTTTTATTTACCATGCTTTTCATTTTTTTTTCTTTTCTTAAGTACTATTTAGCATTTACATTACAATGTTAAATAGAAATGTTATTAATTTAACTGAGATAAATTCTAGGTTATAATATAACTCTTTTGTTAGATTTTAATTGCTTATTATTGTTTTTATTATTTAGATATTTAAAATTCAAGTTAATGGTGAGATTAAGTCTTTACTTTTTCTTTTCTTCATAGTATCTATGACTTAAAATTTTGCTGTCAAATCCTAACTGTAATTGATATCTTTGGTACACTTACTTACAGTATTGACACATTATCTTTATTTCTGATGATAAACTCTTTTGTTTCCTTTATTCTTGCTTTTAAGAGCTCTAATTCTTCCCAAACTAATGGTAATCGCTATTTTAGTCGTATTGGTAATCTCTCACACATTTATCAGTTTAGTTGCCCAGTCTTTAGTTCTAGGAAGTAAAATACTATGATTGAAACATTTTATAAGGTATCATGATTTTGGATGAGAGATGAAAGCAGCTCTCCCTACAAATAGGTCACATGTCTCAGCATAATAAATGAAGAGGACTGAGTGAGTCAAATAATTGCTATTCCTTACAAAGGCACAGGTTACCTTAACAACTGAAGAGCACCACTTTGAAAATAGGCAGTATATAAATTTACCATTGACTTGTGATCATGTTGACTTCTTCTTCTACCTATTATTTTCTTTCGTGTGTCTACATGTCTTTTCTTTTAGAACATAAGTTGTCCTGAAATTTCCTCTTCTTTAACCTATTTTGAATTAATAACCCCTTCAGTGAAGTGAAGTCGCTCAGTCATGTCCAACTCTTTGCAATCCCATGGACTGCAGTCTACCAGGCTTCTCTGTCCATGGGATTTTCCAGGCAAGAGTTCTGGAGTGGGTTGCCATTTCCTTCTCCAGGGGATCTTCCTGACCCAGGGTTCGAATCGAGGTCTCCTGCATTGCAGGTAGACACTTTACCCTCTGAGCCACCAGGGAAGCCCAATAACCCCCTCAAACAACATTAATAAAAAATAAACAAGTGAGGATTGAGTCATGGCTTTTGCCAAAGGCAGAGTAGAATTTAGAGTTATAAAATAGTGAGCTCAAAGGAATTTTTCTTATTTAATGAATACTTTTCTTCTGAGTTTTATCTGCCTATCACTTGTCTTTTAGGCTAAACTATTGGCTATTCCTACCTACTGGAGAAGGCAATGGCACCCCACTCCAGTACGCTTGCCTGGAAAATCCCATGGACGGAGGAGCCTGGAAGGCTGCAGTCCATGGGGTCGCTGAGGGTCGGACATGACTGAGCGACTTCACTTTCACTTTTCACTTTCATGCATTGGAGAAGGAAATGGCAACCCACTCCGGTGTTCTTGCCTGGAGAATCCCAGGGACGGGGGAGCCTGGTGGGCTGCCGCGTCTATGGGGTCGCACAGAGACGGACACGACTGAAGTGACTTAGCGGTAGCATTCCTATCTACACAAAAGCATTCAGGTACCTGCATGCTAAGTACCTCTAGTCATGTTTAACTCGTTGCAACACTATGAACTATAGCCTCTATACATGGGGTTCTCCAAGCAAGAATACTGGAGTGTGTTGCCTTGGCCTCCTTCAGTGAAAAATATTCATATCATCTTGGATATCTTCTAGACAATTATTTTTTCTTGAATGATAGCAAGAAATTGCTATAGAGAGTGTGAACAGTAAACACAACTGTGGATGTTTAAAAGCCTCCCCAACTTACTCCAACTCCTAATTTGACCTCTCACCTTAAGGAAAATAATGAAAATAGTGGGGCAACAGCCTTTTAATTTTGTTGGTTTTTAATTATTCTTCTAATTTTACTTCCTAACATTTTCATTTACACTTTTCAAAGTCTAAAGTTGAATCATTTTTTTTTCAATTTTTATTTAAAGAATTATTAAAATATTTTGTGATTATAAAACATAACTAAAAATAATTGTTTATTTATAATGTAAAAAAGGAGCTAAAGAGAACAAAAAATCTGTTAGATTATCCAGTGTTTCAATTATTCACTTGCATGAATCAATCTGAATTCTATAAAAATTTTGATCATTACCTATGAAATAAGATTCAGTTCATACATCTGATTTAAAATCCTTATTAAAAGTCATTTTGCCACGAGGTTGTTAAACCATGGGATATAAGCTAGTATTTCTGCAGACCATCAGGTAAAGAGGCAACAAGTGAAGGCTAAGCTGAGAATGAACCCCAAAGAGAGAAAATCAGAGAAACTGAAAAAAAGATAGAATTAAGATAAAGGATAAAAAAGAAACTCAGAGAATGATTCCTGATTATGCAAAGAGAAAATGAGGGGAAATTCAGTGATGTGGTAAACTACTGAGTGACCATTTGCAGTGGAACTCTAGGTGGTAAAAATTCAAGTATTTTTGTTCCTCTGTTTTTAATTTTACACTGTGCTTTTATAAAGTTAATATATTTTTAGTCTAAGTTATGTACAGGATCATAAAATGTCTTCCCCAAATGTATCACTTTTGTATGAGGCTTATTTTGAACTAAAAGCAATTGAGACCCTGCAGTTTTAAGAGAAAATACTGCCCCTATCTTAACTTACCTAGAAGAGCTTAAACGGAGAATCTTTCCCAGGAAAAAGCTATTACTAGAGATAAATTTTATCTAAGTGGCTCCACCTGTATATTAATACAAACATTTACTTACTAAATATCTACTTTTTTTTCTTTTTTTTAAAATCATCCTGTGAAGTCCCAGGCTCTTCCTTAGCTCAGGATCACATATACCTTATTTTATCTTTCTTTACTTTGGATATGGGATTTTCATACACATAAAATTAAATTTTATTTGATTCTGTTAATCTATCTCACATCAATTTAATTCTTAGATGAGGCAGAAGGATCTAGAAGGGGAGAGGAANCACAGTTCAAAAGCATCGATTCTTTGGTGCTCAGCCTTCTTCACAGTCCAACTCTCACATCCATAGATGACCACAGGAAAAACCATATCCTTGACTAGAAGGACCTTAGTTGGCAAAGTAATGTCTCTGCTTTTGAATATGCTATCTAGGTTGGTCTTTTCTTCCAAGGAGTAAGCGTCTTCTAAATTCATGTCTGCAGTCACCATCTGCAGTGATTTTGGAGCCATAAATGTAAATTTCTCTTTCAGAAGTATAACAAATACTCAGTTTTCAGAGCTTTCCCTATGTCTACTGCTTCTTAAAAATAATCAGCCTAAAATAATTCCTATGCTAAGAGGTATCTTTTTTGGCTGGCAAATTCTGCTCCTCTCTACTCTTAATGCCACAAACCAGTTATTTGGTATGTTTTTGGCTAAATCTTGCTCTCATAATCTTCAACAAATAAAAATCACACTTCACTATTTACCTCAAATTTTCCATTTAGTTGTCTGCCATTTTTAGACTCTGCCCTACTTATTTCATAGAGAAAATAAAGATTTTCAGGAGTAAAGTTGAATGTTTAAGTTTTCTTTCTGATATCCTTCTCTTTTTTCCCACCATTCTCAAGTAAGTTCTTAATCTTCTGATAAAAATAAAGCTTTTCTACTATTACTGACCTCAGGCACTCTATCTTTTAAAATATTATTTCTTCATCTTTTATTCCACCATTTGCTATTTTCCAGAAGCTAAAAAACACTTACCTCTTCTCATGATTTTTGAAAAACTCTCCTTCAACTCTGTCAGAGGAGTTTGGGGACAGAGGTACAGAGAATAATCAAAAGAACATGAGCTTTGAATCCAGATACACCAAGGATTAAGTCCCAACTCTATCCCATTCTTATACTGTAATACCATAAATGTGCCTTTCCTTTCTGATCCTTAGCTTATGAACTTACAAAGTGAGTTAACATCTAACCTTGTGTTTTTTTTTTATACATTGAAATCCTCTACATGAAAATTCCAGTACCTGGCATTACAAAGATCCTCAACAAATGAAAATTTGCATTATCTATATATCAATTGTATAGTCTCATAGGTACTGTTTAAAGAAATAACAGGCCCAAAATGAAATCAGTTGTGCCCCATGTCAGCAAACCAAGACTTAACCCTGACTGAAGTTTTGGTTCCTCTTAGGAATGTAATCTTAACTAGTCAGTCTGGAGTTTCCTGATCAGCACTAGTTAGAAAATCCATCAGATTGGCCTCTTTCATTCCATAAAGAAAGAGGAGGTAATCTACTCTTTCCTTGTCTCTTTGGCCTATAAAACCTTTCTACTTGCATACATGCTAAGGCTTCTTTTCATTTGTTAAATGGGATGCTGGTCAATTCATAAATCATTTAAAGAAGCCAATTTGATTTTCAAGTTTATTCAGTTGATTTTTTTTTCTTTTTTTAACAATACTATCCTTTTTTCTCTCCTTCCAGGGCAGAGACCTGGTTCTACTCCTCTTCTGATAGTACTGTGCAATCTGTGACTCAGAACAAGATAAGGCTTACTTCCTATCCCTTTTCCAGGAGTAGATAGCTTTTGATTCTATGACTTCTCAATCATTGCTTGTTCTTTGTGTCCTAGGATTAGGTTGTTTCCCTAGTCCTCTGTCATAAATTTGTAAAATTCATGAGTGTTAGGTGAAACATAGGATTCTGGATGATGCAACAACAGCCCATAAAAGAAACTGAAAATAGAGAAACTTATTATTTACAGATCCTGGAGACAGTACCCACATACCTCAAGGAGGCACATGTCTTTATTAAGATCTGTGGGTGCAGTGCTTTGGAGTTCCTGAGCTTAGGCTACATTGACCAACTGAAATCTTAAAAGTGGGACTTTGATAAGTCCCATGGGGATCTTGTCTAAGTGTACATAATGGGAAAGCATTGGGAGGCAGGAGAGGATCACAAAGGGTGGCTCACAAAGGGTAATGCATAAGTTCTAAGGAACCTACATTTACTTGTGACTCTGCCAGCTGCTGTCTCGGGCATCTGCTTGTGTGAAGGGCTACTGTGAGGTTAAGGTCACTGCAGGCCATCTGCCAAATAAAATGAACACAGAGGCAGTAATACTATGGAGTAACTTAGCTATAATCACAACACTCTCCTTAAGTTTGTCTTCTACTTCTGTAACAGAAAGGTCTAGGAATGGCATTGATTTTTTCCTTGTGGCTGAGCTAAGATGGTTTTGAAGGGGAGCATAATATACTACTCCAAAATATACCTCTTTGGCATAAGAATTATATTAGATTGATTATCTTTAAGAAACAACAGACAGGAAAAACTCTGAAAACTGAGATTAAGTTACCCTTTTGTAGGAGCCATTCACATTTATAAGGGAAATCTCTATTTCTAAGGGTGTCTCCCTCTTTGTACTAGAAAGNTATACTACTCCAAAATATACCTCTTTGGCATAAGAATTATATTAGATTGATTATCTTTAAGAAACAACAGACAGGAAAAACTCTGAAAACTGAGATTAAGTTACCCTTTTGTAGGAGCCATTCACATTTATAAGGGAAATCTCTATTTCTAAGGGTGTCTCCCTCTTTGTACTAGAAAGAGAAAGTGAAAGTGAAGTCACTCAGTCATGTCCGACTCTTTGTGACCCCATGGACTGTAGCCTACCAGGCTCCTCCCTCCATGGGATTCTCCAGGCAAGAGTACTGGAGTGGGTTGCCATTTCCTTCTCCAGGGGATCTTTCCAATCCAGGGATCGAGCCCAGGTCTCCTGCATCCCAGGCAGAGGCTTTAACCTCTGAGCCACCAGTGACTCTAATCTTTAAAAACCCATCAAAGGAGAAGACAGTGAATTCCATTTGCATAACATCCATATCCTTGTTTATTGTGTTTTTCCTGGTAATCCCCCTAATTGGCCCTCCCTCCCCCAAATCTTTAATCTTTATCTGGAGATGGTATTAAAGGTGATGGCTTGGGCTATTTTAGGGAGTTACTGTTTTCCTGGGTCTCTCCTATGGGAAAGGGAAGTGTACATGTTACAAAATTGTTTATTTTTCTCCTGTTAATCTGTCTTTTATTACAGAAGGGTCTCAACCAAGATCTTAGAAGGGTAGAGGAAAAATTATTTTCTCTCTCCCATTAAACCTCCTGTTATCTTGTATTAGATATTCTAATATTGCCTCACAGGCCCTTGAAGCTCAGCTGATTTTTTTCAAAAAAAATATATTTCCTCTTCTTCTTCAAACTGGATAATTTTTATTGATATAAATTCCAGTTCACTGACAAAATATATTTGCTCTTTCTTCTTCAAACTGGATACTTTTTATTAATATAAATTCCAGTTCACTGACTTTTCCTGATTCTCCTCAACTACTGCACAGGAAGATAGGTTAAACAGCATAATATATACTTTTTTTTTTAAGTGAAAACTAATTTGCAGATAGCAGGTATTTTCTTTGATATTTATTAATGACTGCTTCTTTTTCAAAAGGTAGAATGCTTATATCCTAGGTAAAGCTATCATTCTGTATTGTATGATCAAGCTGCTTTTTGTTTTTTGATACATGCACTTTTGTGGAGTGTGTTTCTACCATGACCTCTTATCTTCTGAGATGGCCCGCACTCTGTCTATGGAGTGTGTATCTTTCACTTTCTATGATCACTCTTGAATTCTTTCCTACATGAAGCTAAGAACCCACTGTTGGAGGTCCATCCCAGGAACTCATCTGAGACCTGAAAGGTACCTTCTCTGGAAGGATGACACATCCTGATTCCACAAGAAGAGGATATGAAGCTCTCCATTTCTAGACCCTCCAGACCTTGCCCGTGTGTGTCTTCATTTGGATAGTTCTGATTTGTATCTTTTACAATATACTTCTAGTATGAACATAACACTTTCCTGAGTTCTGTGCATTATTCTGGTAAATTTTCAAACCTGACGGGGTGGTGGGAATTCCTAAATCTGTACGTGGTTTGTCAGAAATGTGGGTAGCTTTGGGACCCTCAAACTTGTGGCTGGCATATTAACTATGGACAGTCTGTTCAGGACTGTGTCCTATTTTAAAAGTCTGTACTAAATCCAGATGGTTGGTATCAGAATTGCATTGCAGTATTGTTATCTGTTAGGCATTTTAATACACATTAAATTTTTCTGAGGAGACGTGTTTCTTAGTCTACATTCTATTCCTTATGTATGTGAAAGTCTTATATTTTCACTAATTATTACTTATGAGGATTAAATGAAAAAAATACATGTACTTAAGTCAGGTGCAATGTTTGGCTTCAAAAACAGATTCATTAAATGGAGAATATCTTTTTAAGTGATTAGCAAAAGTTAGGGTTTTCAAGATCTCAGTCCCCACATCCTTTGGAAACATGGGAGATTGACAGTATTGACAACAACATGGCAGGTTTTTTCACTCACCAATTTGCAAAAGGTTGAGCTGATCTGAATTTAGAGCTTTGAATTCATTGGAGTTTTATACTCTAATGACTTGCATGCATTATAAATTTAAATGAGAAATTATGTAAGTGAATAAAATGATGTATTTTTTAGTTTGATAAAGCTGATTAAATGGAAATATATATTAGTCTCAATAAAACTTTGAGTGCAGGGAAAGAATGAGGAAAACAGACATCACCATTAACTAACACAGCAGTGATTGCCATAAGGTAGATCTGATGGTTGCTAAAATTAACATCCAGAAATGTAAGCAAATTCAGAATGCTTGCATGTTCATAAAGATCTTTCCCATTAGATTTATTACTAGATGCAAAGTGGGATTGGAGATGAGTTCCTGGAATAGAGGCTGGTATAAAAATCGATGAAGTTTCAAAATATTCTGCTACTTACTTTATATACTATGCCAAAATTAATCTCCTAGTTTTCATCATTGTTCTATGATGATTGAAGATGTTTACATGAGAGGAGGATGGATGGATGATATGTAAAAACTTAATATTATGAGTGCAACATCATGTAACAATAAAAATATCTTAACTGTAAACATTTTTTTAAAGCATAACTTATTACTGATTGCCAGGGTCTTTTTACTGTGGGAAGAGAATTGACTCCAAAGGGAACAAAGACAATTTTGGGAGTGATGAGACTCTTAAACCTATGTAAATCAATTGTGCTTTCGTTACAGGACTATATTTAAAGTCCATCACATTGTATGTCTTTTTAGGTTGAATTTTTGTATGTAAATTATACCAATAAAAATTATAAAATTTTTCCATTATATGATGGACTAAAATGTTAATATGAGTTTTTTAATAGCTACTGTAATAAATTTGTAGTTTGCAATAGCTTATTCTATTTCTATACTGTTCAACTTGTTGAAATGCTAATTTAATTTGGTTCACTATAGCAATTCTTCTATAAATATAGTATAACTATGCACTGAGTTAATATATTACAAGCTAATTAAAAATGGATTCAAAGAAAATGTCAGCCAAAGCCTATTTTTTCACATTCTGTGCCAGGAGAGTGTGTCAAACTCACAAATTAGTTTTATTTAATTCTAATATAGTAATAACAAAAATAGCTTTCATTCATAGCATTCTCAGATTGAATCAAACATTGCACAGTTCAGTTCAGTTCAGTTGAGTCACTCAGTCATTGCGACCCCATGAATAGCAGCACACCAAGCCTCCCTGTCCATCACCAACTTCGGAATTCACTCAGATTCACGTCCATCGAGTCAGTGATGCCAGCCAGCCATCTCATCCTCTGTTGTCCCCTTCTTCTCCTGCCTCCAATCCCTTCCAGTATCAAAGTTTTTTCCAATGAGTCAACTCTTCGCATTAGGTGGCCAAAGTACTGGAGCTTCAGCTTTAGCATCATTCCTTCCAAAGAAATCCCAGGGCTGATCTCCTTCAGAATGGACTGGTTGGATCTTGGAGTCCAAGGGACTCTTAAGAGTCTTCTCCAACACCACAGTTCAAAAGCATCAATTCTTCGGTGCTCAGCCTTCTTCACAGTCCAACTTTCACATCCATACATGACTACTGGAAAAACCATAGCACAGTTTATATGAAATATATTATTTAAAATGTCAGAAAAATTAACAGGGATAGATATTATCATTGTTTCTGATTTAGAGATTCCAAACTAAACTTTTTAGAATTGAGGAAATTAATGAACCAGAGATCAAATTGCTGACATTCAGTGGATCATAGAGAAAGCTAGGGAACTCCAGAAAAACATCTACTTCTGTTTCATTGACTATGCCAAAGCCTTTGACTCTGTGGATCATAATAAACTGTGGAAACCTCTTAAAAATACAGGAACACCATGTCTCCTGAGAAACCTGTATGCGGGTCAAGAAGCAAGAGTTCAGTTCAGTTCAGTTCAGTTCAGTCGCTCAGTTGTGTCCGACTCTTTGCTACCCCATGAATTGCAGCACCCCAGGCCACCCTGTCCATCACCATCTCCCAGAGTTCACAGAGACTCACTTTCATCAAGTCCATGATGCCATACAGCCATCTCATCCTCGGTCGTCCCGTTCTCCTCCTGTCCCCAATCCCTCCCAGCATCAGTCTTTGCCAGTGAGTCAACTCTTCGCATGAGGTGGAGTTTCAGCTTCAGCATCATTCCTTCCAAAGAAATNTCTTCAGCATGAATCCATGTATGATTTGAGACTGTATTTGACAAGGTAAAAGGAAACCTTTATATATTATTTATTGCTTTTCCTTAAAGCCTTGAAAATTTTGAAAGCTCTAAGTCCCTATCAATATTTCACTTGGGTCTACTACTGGGAAATGTGCAACTGATGAAGATCAATGCAAAAGATACTTTTCAGTTTTCCAAATTTTATCTTTCAGTATGCTTTTTGATTTGATATTTCACTAACAANTTAAAGCCTTGAAAATTTTGAAAGCTCTAAGTCCCTATCAATATTTCACTTGGGTCTACTACTGGGAAATGTGCAACTGATGAAGAACAATGCAAAAGATACTTTTCAGTTTTCCAAATTTTATCTTTCAGTATGCTTTTTGATCTGATATTTCACTAACAGTTCTTCCCAATATGCCTTCTAATGATTGTTCATTCCTCATGCAGTCTGTACTTGCCCATCTTTGTTAGATAATTTACCAATTATAAGTGATTTACAATCACTTGATTAGAAAAATCACAGGACAATATTTTTGATATTGTTGTCTCCTAATGAGTTTCCCCTTCTTAAGTGTCAGCTTGATTTCATGATTCTTAAAAGAAAAAAAAGAACATGAAAAAGTGATAGGCCATCATTTCTAATGTGTGTGTGCTTAGTGGCTCAGTCATGTACAATTTTTTTGCAACACTATGGACTGTGCCTTGCCAGGCTCCTCTGTCCATATGATTTCCCATGCAAGAATACTGGAGTGGATTGCCATTTAGTCCTCCAGGGGATCATCCCAACCCAGGGATCAAATCCAAGTTTCTTACATTGGAAGGCAGATTCTTTACCACTGAGCCATCTGGGAATTCCATCATTTTATAGTACTAGGTTATAAAAGAGATTGTGGCATTTGGATGCTTTCTCACTTTCTCTCAAATCACAAGCTTCTGGAGGAAATCAGCTGTATATTCTGAGGCAGCCCAACAGAGATGCAAGAATAAACTTAGAGCAGGGACATTTTGAGACTTGCCAACCAACAGACTAGTGAGTGAGCTCTGAAGCAGAACCTATCTCAGTTAAGTCTTGAATTGACTTCAGTACTACCGAATATCTTGATTAACGTCTCTTGAGAGACCATAAGAACGAACCATCCAGCTAGAACCAAATTTGGCTGCCGTGAGCGCAGACGGCAGCGAGTCGGTCACATCTGACTCTGTTGCAAACCCCATGGACTGTTAGCACTTCAGCCTCCTCTGTCCATGGGATTTCCCAGGTACCTTGCCTTTCTGTTAAGAATTGACAGTGTAGAAAGGATGCTACTTGTGCAGACACTGTCTTTCGAACCTTTGAAGATGGTAGAATAGCGTTCAGTTCGGCAGGAAGCAATTGTGGATCAAGCTATGGTGGAAGATGTTTCGTAAAGGCAAANTCCTCTGTCCATGGGATTTCCCAGGTACCTTGCCTTTCTGTTAAGAATTGACAGTGTAGAAAGGATGCTACTTGTGCAGACACTGTCTTTCGAACCTTTGAAGATGGTAGAATAGCGTTCAGTTCGGCAGGAAGCAATTGTGGATCAAGCTATGGTGGAAGATATTTCGTAAAGGCAAAAAGCACCACAGCAGTAGCAGTTCCCAGTGAAATCAGTACCAAGAGAAAGTTGGTAGACTCTAACCTTGGAGAACTGTCATGTTACAGCACTGTGGCAAGCCTTGACACCGATTCCACCAGAACACAGGACAAAGCAACAATTCAGACACCTGTGCAGAACTTCAAATAAAGTATGTTGGTACCATTGAGAAACTGAAACTTTCGGAGGGGAAAAGTTCGAAGGGCCACTGGACCTGATAAATTATATAGTTATTGCCCAGCAAGATGGAAAATTGTCCTTTGTTCCTCTGGAGGAAGAATTATTATGGGAGTTTCCAAGTACGATATAAAGGTATCCACATCAGATCAGTATGGTGTTCTGCATCAGCTAGCTCTGTATTTAATCATCCGGATGGTGTGTTTCCATGGTGGTCTCAAGGCAGGAAAGAGCTTTCTGGCTCTGAAGACCACGGATGCAAGCAACCAAGAATACAGCCTGTGGGTTTATCAGTGCAACAGTCTGGAACAAGCACAAGTAATCTGCAAAGTTTTACCAACTGCTCTCGACTCTGTATTGACATCTAACTTGACTTCTGCAATTAAGGGGAAGTAGGCTTCATGTGGAAGTTCGGCTGTTTTTTTCAATAGTTCTGTTTCCAATCTGCAGTGATGAACTTTTAAGAAATATGAACGATCCTTTGCTTTAGATTTCCTGAAGAAAATGCAATGTATAAAATGTCAGTTATTTTGTTTTAATTAAAATGTGTCTTATTTAACAATGGAAACAAACAAACAAAAAGAACCATCCAGCTAAACTATTCTCAAATGCCTGACGCACTGTAACTGTGAGATAAGAAATGTGCTATTTTCATTTTCAAAGTTTGAGCTTTTTAATATGGTAATAAATATAATGTGGTGTGGTTTTGAACTGTGGTGTTGGAGAAGACTCTTGAGAGTCCCCTGGACTGCAAGGATATCAGACCAGTCAATCCTAAAGGAAATCAGTCCTGAATATTCATTAGTAGGACTGATGCTGAAGCTGAAGCTTCAATACTTTGGCCATCTGATGTGAAGAACTGACTCACTGGAAAATACCTTGAGGCTGGGAAAGATTGAAGGCAGGAGGAGAAGGGGGCGACAAAGGATGAGATGATTGGATAGCATCATGACTCAATGGACATGAATTTGAGCAAGCTCCAGGAGTTGGTGAAGGACAGCGAAGCCTGGCTGCAGTCAATGAGATCCCAAAGAGTGAGTGACTGTACTGAACTGAATAAATATAATACTCAAAAACACCTATTGAATAAATAAATGAATAAATGCATAAATGAACGAATGGCAAGACTGAGTTGTATCTATGTCAGTAGTATAGATACAGAGTTCTGTATCTATATCTGATTTTGACATCTATTACATGAGAAAAAGAATTNTTTTTTGCAACACTATGGACTGTGCCTTGCCAGGCTCCTCTGTCCATATGATTTCCCATGCAAGAATACTGGAGTGGATTGCCATTTAGTCCTCCAGGGGATCATCCCAACCCAGGGATCAAATCCAAGTTTCTTACATTGGAAGGCAGATTCTTTACCACTGAGCCATCTGGGAATTCCATCATTTTATAGTACTAGGTTATAAAAGAGATTGTGGCATTTGGATGCTTTCTCACTTTCTCTCAAATCACAAGCTTCTGGAGGAAATCAGCTGTATATTCTGAGGCAGCCCAACAGAGATGCAAGAATAAACTTAGAGCAGGGACATTTTGAGACTTGCCAACCAACAGACTAGTGAGTGAGCTCTGAAACAGAACCTATCTCAGTTAAGTCTTGAATTGACTTCAGTACTACCGAATATCTTGATTAACGTCTCTTGAGAGACCATAAGAACGAACCATCCAGCTAGAACCAAATTTGGCTGCCATGAGCGCAGACGGCGGCGAGTCGGTCACATCTGACTCTGTTGCAACCCCATGGACTGTTAGCACTTCAGCCTCCTCTGTCCATGGGATTTCCCAGGTACCTTGCCTTTCTGTTAAGAATTGACAGTGTAGAAAGGATGCTACTTGTGCAGACACTGTCTTTTGAACCTTTGAAGATGGTAGAATAGCGTTCAGTTCGGCAGGAAGCAATTGTGGATCAAGCTATGGTGGAAGATGTTTCGTAAAGGCAAAAAGCACCACAGCAGTAGCAGTTCCCAGTGAAATCAGTACCAAGAGAAAGTTGGTAGACTCTAACCTTGGGGAACTGTCATGTTACAGCACTGTGGCAAGCCTTGACACCGTTTCCACCAGAACACAGGACAAAGCAACAATTCAGACACCTGTGCAGAACTTCAAATAAAGTATGTTGGTACCATTGAGAAACTGAAACTTTCGGAGGGGAAAAGTTCGAAGGGCCACTGGACCTGATAAATTATATAGTTATTGCCCAGCAAGATGGAAAATTGTCCTTTGTTCCTCTGGAGGAAGAATTATTATGGGAGTTTCCAAGTACGATATAAAGGTATCCACATCAGATCAGTATGGTGTTCTGCATCAGCTAGCTCTGTATTTAATCATCCGGATGGTGTGTTTCCATGGTGGTCTCAAGGCAGGAAAGAGCTTTCTGGCTCTGAAGACCACGGATGCAAGCAACCAAGAATACAGCCTGTGGGTTTATCAGTGCAACAGTCTGGAACAAGCACAAGTAATCTGCAAAGTTTTACCAACTGCTCTCGACTCTGTATTGACATCTAACTTGACTTCTGCAATTAAGGGGAAGTAGGCTTCATGTGGAAGTTCGGCTGTTTTTTTCAATAGTTCTGTTTCCAATCTGCAGTGATGAACTTTTAAGAAATATGAACGATCCTTTGCTTTAGATTTCCTGAAGAAAATGCAATGTATAAAATGTCAGTTATTTTGTTTTAATTAAAATGTGTCTTATTTAACAATGGAAACAAACAAACAAAAAGAACCATCCAGCTAAACTATTCTCAAATGCCTGACGCACTGTAACTGTGAGATAAGAAATGTGCTATTTTCATTTTCAAAGTTTGAGCTTTTTAATATGGTAATAAATATAATGTGGTGTGGTTTTGAACTGTGGTGTTGGAGAAGACTCTTGAGAGTCCCCTGGACTGCAAGGATATCAGACCAGTCAATCCTAAAGGAAATCAGTCCTGAATATTCATTGGTAGGACTGATGCTGAAGCTGAAGCTTCAATACTTTGGCCATCTGATGTGAAGAACTGACTCACTGGAAAATACCTTGAGGCTGGGAAAGATTGAAGGCAGGAGGAGAAGGGGGCGACAAAGGATGAGATGATTGGATAGCATCATGACTCAATGGACATGAATTTGAGCAAGCTCCAGGAGTTGGTGAAGGACAGCGAAGCCTGGCTGCAGTCAATGAGATCCCAAAGAGTGAGTGACTGTACTGAACTGAATAAATATAATACTCAAAAACACCTATTGAATAAATAAATGAATAAATGCATAAATGAACGAATGGCAAGACTGAGTTGTATCTATGTCAGTAGTATAGATACAGAGTTCTGTATCTATATCTGATTTTGACATCTATTACATGAGAAAAAGAATTCATTAAAGAGAACAGCAAATAATTATGATATCAAGCACTTATGACTGAACTGTCTACAAATGTAGCAATAGTTGGGCTTCCGGGGTGATAAAGAACCTGCCTGTCAGTGCAGGAGATGGAAGAGATGCAGTTTCAATCCCTGGGTTAGGAAGATTCCCTGGAGAAGGATATGGCAACCCATTTCAGTATTCATGCCTAGAGAATATCATGGATAGAGGAGCCTAGTAGGCTATGATCCATAGGGTTGCAAAGAGTTAGACATGACTGAAGCAATTTAGCACATATAGGTAGCATATGTGATGAGTTGTAGTAATTGCCCAGAAAATTGGATAGGTTTTAAAATAAGAAAACGTTTTAAGTAGAAATTATTTTAAATAGGTTTTTCAAGGAACAGTTTCAAATTCAGACACCCTCTCATCTAGCCAGGATTGCTTAAGCCTGATGCCTTTGGGCTGAATTAGATGAGGTGCCTCTCACTCTTTCCTATTATGATAATTAGTACTTACTTACTGAGCCCCCATGGGGTATATGTCCCATTCTGGGTGCTATTTGAAAGCTAGTTTAGTCATGATCCTTTTGATTTGATAAAGAGAATGCTCCATACATATTAATTACAAAAATCTTTCCAACTCATTAAATTTGTGACCTCTTTGCTTTTTTGAAATTATAGCACAAATTGTCTGTACAATTCATTTGACAATAACTCATGTACTGGCTTGTGACATTTCTTGAATTGTTGTTTTATTGATGTTTAATTCTTCATGTAAGGAAATCTTTCTGACTCATTATTTCATAATGTGCATCTCTACATTTTTAACCATACCAAGCCACACAGTCAAACTTACAGGTAGTTAATTCTAAATATTTGACACAATGACCATATAGAAGATACCACCTTGTTATCACATTTTAGCTGTGATGTGTACCTGTGCAATATAATTTTGAAGCCCAGGTCTCCCATTTATATGTACTCTGCCTTTTTCTTTCTGTTGTACTCATCTAGAGATGTTTAGGGTCACTCTTTACTCCTGAAGGATTTTGAATCAGGGTTTATTGTCCTGATTCTCCATGATTTTAATAACCAAGTTGTTGAGGAAATACAACAAAAGTGTTTGTTGCTTAGTTGTGTCTGACTCTTTGTGAACCCATGGACTGTAGCCAGACAGGCTCTTCCAGAACCCTGGGGTGGATTGCTATTTCCTTCTCCAGGGGATCTTCCTGACCTAGGGATCGAATCTGAGTATCCTGCATTACAGGCAGACTCTTTACCGTCTGAGCCACCAGGAACTATGGGGTACAAGAGTAGTAGAAATAAAAAGTTTTACTACTGAATAAGTATTAAACCAAAATGTGATGTATATTACTGGCAATCTGCTAAGAGATTTCAAGGACAGAAAGACATCTCATTCTTTAAATAACCAAACAGGTAAAGCCCATTATTTACTTGTTTTCAAGATAACCAATAACTTGTCCTCCAATACGGAAACTGAGCAGCACTATTTTCAAATACAATTTATCCCAAATTCATCTCGTAATTACTATTGGTGTTAGCTGACTTTATCAAGACGAAAAACAAAGTTATTGTAGCTTTATGACAGGATATACTTTTACAACATGGAGCAAGACATCCATTAAAGTTAGGCTTCTACCCTCCCACAGATGTTTAGGTCCTTGTTAAAGGAATCCCTGAGTCATATAACTGGAAAGAGACTTGTCCAGTTTCTAAAAATATTTATATACAGTCCAAAAAGACAGAGAAAGAACTTAAAAGTTTTACAAAGTAACTAATATAGGGAGAGGGAAGACTTGTCTTCTCTTATTTTCAACAGAGAGACTTAAGCTTCTTATGTTTAATTATTATTTATACTTATCATGCAGATAATCTTTTCAATACCTACAATTCTCTCAGTATATCCAAGGATCCCATCTATCTACCCCTGAGGTTATTGCTTAAATCTCATACTTACTGAACTATAAGAAAGTGAAAGTGAAGTTGCTCAGTTGTGTCTGACTCTTTGGGACCCCATGGACTGTAGCCTACGAGGCACCTCTGTCCATGGGATTTTCCAGGCAAGAGTGCTGGAATGGGTTGCTGTTTCCTTCTCCAGGCGATCTTCCTGACCCAAGGAATGAACCCAGGTATCTCACATTGCAGGCAGATGCTTTACCATCTGAGCCACCAGGGAAGCCACCATCAAACTATANGGACTGTAGCCTACGAGGCACCTCTGTCCATGGGATTTTCCAGGCAAGAGTGCTGGAATGGGTTGCCATTTCCTTCTCCAGGCGATCTTCCTGACCCAAGGAATGAACCCAGGTATCTCACATTGCAGGCAGATGCTTTACCATCTGAGCCACCAGGGAAGCCACCATCAAACTATAAACCTTTTGTTATTTCAATATGAAGCACTACTTTCTCCCAAAATCATATATGATTTTCCAACCCACTCCCTCAGAGTACTTCAGTTGCAAAGCATCTTTCTGTCCACCTGGACCTACAATCCATTGATCTTATATTTTCCCATTTTCCATTTCCATTATAACCACACCTTCTTGATTATCAAGCTCTGATTCCATGGCTTTTCATTAAAATCATTCCAGTGCATATATTCTTAATTCTTTTAATCTCCCTCTTCCACAGAGATGGAGGTTAGCACTGCAGAAGTCCAGCTTTTTTGTTCTCCTCCTCACATACAAACAAGGCAGTCAACTGTGACAGGAGAGAAACACATGTTGACTGGTCTCACTTTAACTTTATGACTATCCTTCACAAAGGAACTTTGATACCACCTAGCAATTCTATTACGTGTGTCTAACCCAGTCAATCTCCTTTCCTCAGCAACTACCACTTCATCTTTTCTTTTCTCTCTTTCAAGCACTTTTTCAATCTTGCTTTTTTATTTGTTTGTTTCACTAAGGAAATGGAAGTGATCATCAGAAAACTTCTGTATGTTCCCACATCCGCCTACTAACTTGTATCTGTACAAATGTATCAAAGTTCCTTTGAGGTTGACNAGAGTGAAAGTGAGAAATAGATTCAAGAGATTAGATCTGATAGACAGAGTGCCTGAAGAACTATGGATAATGGTTCATGACATTGTACAGGAGACAGGGATCAAGACCATCCCCAAGAAAAAGAAATGCAAAAAGGAAAAATGTTTATCTGAAGGGGCCTTACAAATAGCTGAGAAAAGAAGAGAGGGAAAGGCAAAGGAGAAAAGGAAAGATATACCCATTTGAATGAAGAGCACCAAAGAATAACATGGAGAGACAATAAAGCCTTCCTCAGTGATCAATGCAAAGAAATCGAAGAAAACAATAGATGGGGAAAGACTAAAGATTTATTCAAGAAAATTGGAGATACCAAGGGAACATTTCATGGAAAGATGGGCTCAATAAAGGACAGAAATGGTATGGACCTAACAGAAGCAGAAGATATTAAGAAGAATTGGCAAGAATACATAGACCTATACAAAAAAAGATCTTCATGACCCAAATAATTATGATGATATGATCACTCAACTAGACCCAGACATCCTGGAAAATGAAGTCAAGTGGGCTTTGGGAAGCATCACTACAAACAAAGCTAGTGGAGGTGATGGAATTCCAGTGGAGCTATTTTAAATCCTGAAAGATGATGCTGTGAAAGTGTTGCACTCAATATGTCATCAAATTTGGAAAACTAAACAGTGGCCACAGGACTGGAAAAGGTCAGTTTTCATTCCAATCCCAAAGAAAGACAATGCATAAGAATGCTCAAACTACTGCACAACTGCACTCTTCTCACAGGCTAGCAAAGTAGTGCTCAAAATTCTCCAGGATGGGCTTCAACAGTATTTGAACCATGAACTTCAAAATGTTCAAGCTGGATTTAGAAAAGGCAGAGGAAACAGAGATCAAATTCCCAACATATATTGGATCATTGAAAAGGCAAGAGAGTTCCAGAAAAACATCCACTTCTACCTTATTTACTATGCCAAAACCTTTGACTGTATGGAACACAATAAACTGTGGAAAATTCTTCAAGAGATGGGAATGCCAGATCACCTGACCTGCCTCCTAGGAAGTCTGTACGCAGGTCAGGAAGCAACAGTTAGAACTGGACATGGAACAACAGACTGTTTCCAAATTGGGATATGGGCTGTATATTTTCACCCTGCTTTTTTTAACATATATGCAGAGTACATTATGAGAAATACTGTGATGGATGAAGCACAAATTGGAATCAAGATTGCTGCGAGAAATATTAACAACCTCAGATAGGCAAATGACACGACCTTTAGGCAGAAATCGAAGAATTAGAGTCTCTTGATGAAAGTGAAAGAGGAGAATGAAAAAGTTGACTTAAACCTCAACATTCAGAAAACTAAGATCATAGCATCTGGTTCCATCACTTCATGGCAAGTAGATGGAGAAGCAATGGAAACAGTGACAGATTTAATTTGGGGGGGCTCCAAAAATCACTGCAGATGGTGACTGCAGCCATGAAATTTAAAGACGTTTGTTCTTTGAAGTAAAGTTGTGACCAAACTAGACAGCATATTAAAAAGCAGAGACATTACTTTGCCAACAAAAGTCCGTCTAGTCAAAGCTCTGGTTTTTTCTGGCAGTCAGGTATGGATGTGACAGTTGGACTATAAAGGAAGCTGAGTGCCGAGGAATTGATGCTTTTAAACTGTGATGCTGGAGAAAATTCTGGCGAGTCCCTTAGACTGCAAGGAGATCCAACCAATCCATCCGGAAGGCATTCAGTCCAGAATATTCACTGGAAGGACTGATGCTGAAGCTGAAACTCCAATACTTTGGCCACCTTATGAGAGGAACTGACTCACTTGAAAGACCTTGGTGCTGGGAAAGATTGAATGTGGGACGAGAAAGGGGCAACAGTAGATGAGATGGTTGGATGGCATCTTCGTCTCAATGGACACGAGTTTGAATAAACTCTGGGAATTGGTGATGGGCAGCGAGGCCTCCCGTGCTGCAGTCCATGGGATTGCAGAGAGTTGGACATGCCTGAGCGACTGAACTGAACTGAATAGAAATAAATGCCTTATGTAATTTAAATATTGTTTAAAATTCCCAGAAATTATGAAATATTAAATTTCTTATACTTTGACAGTACCAGACTTAAAGAAATTCTTATAGAAGTTAACTGAAACATTTTAAGGATCTAAAATATATAATTAATCAAAACTTTGACAAGAATAAGGATAATTTTGATTTAAGAGACAGCTATGCTTTTCAAGTCTTAAATATAATATAGTTATACACTTATTTTAGTTAGCTTTTTCTTAAATATTCATGAGTATAAAAATAAGGTAATGTTACTCCATAATGTTTACTATTTATGAACAGTATAAACTTCGTAATTTGTCAATATATTGTTCTTCAAACTTATTTCGGTAGCATTAACTTTAGCTTCAAGATCCTTCTTAGATCTTTATGCAACTTAGAGTCAAAATCCGAAATGTAATTCAGTTGGAATGACAAGTTGAAAATTAATTGATAATTATTGGCTATGCAAGTAAGTTTAAGAATACCAAAGCATTGATTACTAAGCGTGATTTTATTTAATAGTTTTTCTTTTTGAGTGTGTTATAGACAGTCCATTGCTTTGAGCTGTTATAATAAAGATGTTAAATTTGTCATTGTGTGAGGTCATATAAAGAATGTGTGTGATTGTGGAAAGTTGTATTGTGTATATGAATAAAGTCCATTAATGTGCTAAAATGCTCATATGTGAAAGTTCTCAATTATATTCCTCCCACTTTTTGGCTAAGAAATAGAATATGTTACTTTGGTTAGAAGTTATTACTTATATAGGTGGTTGAGATTATACTCAGAACAATATTCTGAGTACGATCTATACAAATGTATGTGCTTTTGTTTTTCAAGTTAAAGAGTACTTTTGTCCTAAAGCAGTGGTTCTTGTGCTTTTTAATCTCCACAATACTTTACACTCTTAGGATTTACCAATGACACTAAGAGTTCACCATGTGTAGATTATAACTTTTTGTACTTACATATTGAAATCTGGAACTGAATTTTTTTTTAAATTTTTATCACTTAATTTTAACGTAGCAACCACAAGTGCTTCACATGATAGCAGAAATAACATTTTAATACTAGTATGAAATTAGTTTTGACCACAAAGATCTACTGTAAGCTGTACTAAAGAAAAGGTGGCATTATTTTCCCCAGAAAATGAAAGAATACTATGAAGGACAAAATGTAGAAAGTGAATTAATTTGCATAAATTTACAATATAAGGGTCTGCTAAGAAATTATGAAATGTGTTAAAATCTTGGCAAAGTTTTCTGAATTTTGATAAGCTTGTCTGTCTGGTTTACTGATTAATGCCTTTGACTACAATTGAAATATTTTGTAAAATGTGAATGTAATCTGCCAAGATAACAGAGATTTTATGTTCTTGTAAAACATTTTTTGTTATCAACATCATTATATCTTTGATTGTTTAAGAGGAAAAAATAAGGAAATGATCCTCTCTTATGAAGGAAATGATTCTATACAACTGTTATAACTTCCTTGTTAATATTTTTCCTACTTTGCTTTAATATGTAATTATTAATTATTTCTCAGACACCCATGGTGCCTATATGTTGTGTTGTGTGCATGCTCAGTCATGTCCAACTCTTTGGAAGCCCATGGACTGTAGCCTGCCAGGCTCTTCTGTCGTTGGGATTCTCCAGGCAAGAATACAGGAGCAGGTTGTCATTTCCAACCTGCATTTCCTGTGTCTCCTGCCTTGGCAAGTGGATTCTTTACCACTGCGCCCCCATTGCTATTTTAATCAATTGCCCAAAATTTCCTCNGCATGCTCAGTCATGTCCAACTCTTTGGAAGCCCATGGACTGTAGCCTGCCAGGCTCTTCTGTCGTTGGGATTCTCCAGGCAAGAATACAGGAGCAGGTTGTCATTTCCAACCTGCATTTCCTGTGTCTCCTGCCTTGGCAAGTGGATTCTTTACCACTGCGCCCCCATTGCTATTTTAATCAATTGCCCAAAATTTCCTCTGATAATTGTTTGATATTTTTTGTCTTTCTAAATTAATATTGAAACACTGGAAAAAAATACAACTTTTGCAATATCATTTACAGACAAAACTGCCCAGTTTGGGATTTACCTCCACTGGACACTGGAAATAACAATGATTTTTTTCTGTTATCTTTTTTAAAAACAAAAACAAAAAAGAGGTGTTCAATAAAAGATCATATTTTGTGAGCCTTTCAAAATGGTTAATGTCTCACCCTCATCATGCTGTAACATAAAGGAAACAGCAATAAATATTTTTATGAAGTATTTCTCTTATAGTTTTCTTACATTTATCAGAGTTCCAAGGGTCATTTTCCTGGTGATATTTGATAAAATCAAGGGTTATTGATTATAATTTGTTGTTACTGAAAGTGTTTAATTTGTCAAAAGCTTAATGCTGTACTTTGAATCTAGTAGCATTGAGGCTATTAGTTTCTTTCTGGGGCATTTACACATGAAGTTTAATAAAAATAGAAATGTCTGAGCTCTTCTCTAGACTTACTAAATCACTTTACTTGATATTTATAGCATATAAAATATGTATCTTCAAATAACTATATTGTGATATTTTTCCTCTATAATAATCTTGGCTTCTGAACTGCCATTTTATGAAAAATGTTCAGGCTGCAACAATGGATTAATTCTAGAGAACCACAATTTCTGTTAATTAAGAAGCAAACAGCTTCACACACTGCTTACCCCAAATCCAGGAGAGCAGGTATTGATTCTATAGAGGTGAAACAACTGATGGGAAAAATTTTATTGTAGTTTTATGTTTGGAATATTTATTAACATTAATCTTCTATTTCAGATATACAAGAAAACTCATTTTCTCAACCTACTGAACCTACAACTATTTATTAAACTTTTTATTTGTAAAATGAAATATTTAATAATGAAGTCAGATTGTCAATGACCCCCTGCTGATTATGAAATT
>SJYA01000442.1:0-41609 GCA_006410615.1 Neotragus moschatus | reverse complement strand
CAAAGATCTACTGTAAGCTGTACTAAAGAAAAGGTGGCATTATTTTCCCCAGAAAATGAAAGAATACTATGAAGGACAAAATGTAGAAAGTGAATTAATTTGCATAAATTTACAATATAAGGGTCTGCTAAGAAATTATGAAATGTGTTAAAATCTTGGCAAAGTTTTCTGAATTTTGATAAGCTTGTCTGTCTGGTTTACTGATTAATGCCTTTGACTACAATTGAAATATTTTGTAAAATGTGAATGTAATCTGCCAAGATAACAGAGATTTTATGTTCTTGTAAAACATTTTTTGTTATCAACATCATTATATCTTTGATTGTTTAAGAGGAAAAAATAAGGAAATGATCCTCTCTTATGAAGGAAATGATTCTATACAACTGTTATAACTTCCTTGTTAATATTTTTCCTACTTTGCTTTAATATGTAATTATTATTTCTCAGACACCCATGGTGCCTATATGTTGTGTTGTGTGCATGCTCAGTCATGTCCAACTCTTTGGAAGCCCATGGACTGTAGCCTGCCAGGCTCTTCTGTCGTTGGGATTCTCCAGGCAAGAATACAGGAGCAGGTTGTCATTTCCAACCTGCATTTCCTGTGTCTCCTGCCTTGGCAAGTGGATTCTTTACCACTGCGCCCCCATTGCTATTTTAATCAATTGCCCAAAATTTCCTCTGATAATTGTTTGATATTTTTTGTCTTTCTAAATTAATATTGAAACACTGGAAAAAAATACAACTTTTGCAATATCATTTACAGACAAAACTGCCCAGTTTGGGATTTACCTCCACTGGACACTGGAAATAACAATGATTTTTTTCTGTTATCTTTTTTAAAAACAAAAACAAAAAGGAGGTGTTCAATAAAAGATCATATTTTGTGAGCCTTTCAAAATGGTTAATGTCTCACCCTCATCATGCTGTAACATAAAGGAAACAGCAATAAATATTTTTATGAAGTATTTCTCTTATAGTTTTCTTACATTTATCAGAGTTCCAAGGGTCATTTTCCTGGTGATATTTGATAAAATCAAGGGTTATTGATTATAATTTGTTGTTACTGAAAGTGTTTAATTTGTCAAAAGCTTAATTCTGTACTTTGAATCTAGTAGCATTGAGGCTATTAGTTTCTTTCTGGGGCATTTACACATGAAGTTTAATAAAAATAGAAATGTCTGAGCTCTTCTCTAGACTTACTAAATCACTTTACTTGATATTTATAGCATATAAAATATGTATCTTCAAATAACTATATTGTGATATTTTT
This sequence comes from Neotragus moschatus, assembly GCA_006410615.1. Taxonomy (NCBI): domain Eukaryota; kingdom Metazoa; phylum Chordata; class Mammalia; order Artiodactyla; family Bovidae; genus Neotragus; species Neotragus moschatus. The sequence continues at coordinate 40,339 of SJYA01000442.1, read as the reverse complement.
CCTCTATAATAATCTTGGCTTCTGAACTGCCATTTTATGAAAAATGTTCAGGCTGCAACAATGGATTAATTCTAGAGAACCACAATTTCTGTTAATTAAGAAGCAAACAGCTTCACACACTGCTTACCCCAAATCCAGGAGAGCAGGTATTGATTCTATAGAGGTGAAACAACTGATGGGAAAAATTTTATTGTAGTTTTATGTTTGGAATATTTATTAACATTAATCTTCTATTTCAGATATACAAGAAAACTCATTTTCTCAACCTACTGAACCTACAACTATTTATTAAACTTTTTATTTGTAAAATGAAATATTTAATAATGAAGTCAGATTGTCAATGACCCCCTGCTGATTATGAAATTTTTACTAAATATTTTTATTTTTTATGGCAAAATACTTATTTACTTTAAAACTTAAATCAATCTCTCCTCCCTTTTGCCACAATATAATTGGACAAATTGATTGCACAACCAAGACCTCACTGGAGTTCCGTATTTGAGGATAATTTGTATTGAATCATGTATGAGCAACCACTCTTAAGTATATAAGGCTTCAACATGGTTTTCTAGACGTAAGAAACCAAATAATGCAGCTTTTTAAAAAAGCCCAATCAAATATTCTTTATGAAAACTTTGAGACAAAATTAAATTTTGTGGGCATGGTAATTGTTCAATACTGTGAGTCTAGATTTCTAAAGAAAGTCCCAAAATAACCTTTATGGTTAATTGGCACATCTGTTGAATAAATAAAATTAATCAGATCAAAACATTTTGGAATAATGTTTGATAATATTAAGATAAAAGTATGTGAGAGTGGACACCATAAGGAAAAACTGTGAAAAATTTAGGAATAAATGAAAAGGGATTATGAGCTTCCTGTCTAGCATACTCCTTTAGGCAATCTAAGCCTTTCATTGTCTTTGAGCTCTTGCAAAAATCTGTAGATTGTAGAAAATCAATAGTAATGTAAATTATTCTGATTCATACAAACATGACTAATTTCATCTCACAAAACACAATTGGATTTTGTCTCTGGATACACCTGTTTTATGTCTATTTTAAATTCATTTTTCAACATTTCTTAATTGCCTATCTATTTGGTTCTTCAATTTACTTTTGAACCTGTTGCAATATCTTTCTGGTTCTTTCATTAATTACCAAATTAAACGAAACATTTGAAAGTCATTTATTTTATTTTGTATGAGAGCATAAGTTATTAATTTACCTTACTGAAATATTTACTCTGAGAAGGTTTTTATATTGTTGTCATTTGTTTGCCTGTTTTTCCTGTGTCTGTGTGTGTCTGTGTGTATGAGTTTTGTTGAAAGCCAACTCAAGTCTGAGTTTCATATCTGAGTCTATAAGAAAAGTCATATATGAGTCAAGAAGCAGAAAGAAATGTACCACCAGAAATGTACTATCTCAGATATTATAATTTCAGGGACTAGTTGTTCAGTTGCTGTCATGTCTGACTCTCTGTGACCCCACAGACTGTAGCACACCAGGCTCCTCTGTCTTCCACTATATCCCGGAATTTGCTCAGATTCATGTCCATCAAGTCAGTGTTGCCATCCAACCATCTCATCCTCTGTCATCCACTACTCCTCCTGCCCTCAATCTTTCCAAGTGTCAGCGTCTTTTCCAATGAGTTGGCTCTTTGCATCAGGTGACCAAATCTGTGGCTCAGATCAGCTCCTTATTGCAAAATTTTAGGGACACATTTAGATTATCTAGACTTTAGGATTAGGAAATCTAAGGTGAGTGTTTCTAGATGTCAAAGGTCTATGTGACTAAAAATAACATGTTGGTAGCACAGTTCTATTTTATTACTATTGTGGCTATAACAATTAAAATGATAATTATAAATTAAGCAAAGCACTGTCAAATTACAAGATATTATATAATGCAAACTGCAAGTTAATTGAAAACTACTTTCCTGTTTAAAACACTTTTACTGAACCCTTTAATTTTAGGTTCTATCAAATTAAAAATATCCTACAATGTTACCTGAAATCAAGTCAGCTTTCATGTACAAATATTAAATTAAGGAAATACAAAGTACACCTAATTTATTTTAATATCTAGTTAGAGAACTATTGGACAGACAATATTATTGATGGAATATTTCATCACACCAAGAGGATTTAAAATTTAGTTGAAGAAAAATAAAGATAAATCATGGCTTTTGTGAAAACAACTTGTAGAACCAATTAAAAAAAGGAAAAGCAAATGCTGAAAACTAATCAGCATCATTAACATTAGATAATATGCAAGATAGCAATGTTAATNTGTTGCTAAGACGCAGGAGAAGATGTACCAACAAATTGGTACCTTTGTACAAGATCATCATATCTGTTCTAGGATCAGATCTAGAGGACCACAGTATAAACCAACGGACAAAATATATTTGATCCTGGCTCAGTGTGTTTTAGGGCTTCCCTGATAGCTCAGTTGGTAAAGAATCTGCCTGCAATGCAGGACACCTGGTTCAGTTCCTGTATAGGGAAGATCTGCTGGAGAAGGGATAGGCTACCCACTCCAGTATTCTTTGGCTCAGCTGGTAAAGAATCTGCATGCAATACAGGAGACCTGGGTTCAATCCCTGTGTGTTGAAACACCCTTGAATCTCTGGAATAAATACTACTTGACTATAATAAGCATTCCTAAAATCTGTATAGAACTGCAAAAGAACCTGAATAGACAAAGCTGTCATGAATAAGAAGAACAAAGCTGAAAACATCATTTTAAAATTATATTAAAACTATAAACTTATAAATCTATAGATTTAAAACTTTATTGTTATAAATATATGAAATTTATAGACTTTATAGATTTATTTTATATATTTTATAAATTTTTAAATCTATAAAATATATATAAATCTACAGATTTAAAACTATATTGTAAAGCTATAATAGTCAAAACAGTATGGTTTTGCAAAAAAAGTAGACACAGATCAGTGGAACAGAATAGAAAGCCCAGAAATAAACTCAAGTATATATAATCAATCAATTCACAAGTAAAGAGCCAAGAATATACAATGGAAGAATAGTCTCATTAAATGGTGTTGAAAATATCAGAGATCAGATACCCACATTTAAAATAATGAAACTGGACCAATATCTCACACTATATATATTAAAGATTTAAATGCTATTTATACATTTAGATTTAATTTTTTTTTTCAAATGAGGAAAAATTTGTAAGGTGAACTTAAGTAATTTGTTCAAATTTGTCAGGCAATTAGAAGCTGAGCTGGTGGTTTATCTGAGTAAACTGAATCTAGTCATTCATTTAATTTTACTGAGAAACTACCATACATCTGCAAAGTAACCAGTAAAGAACATTGCTTCTAAATAAGAAAACGTATACCCTCCCTCCAAATATATATAAATTGTTAAAGGCAACAGCTGAGAGATAAACAAACATTATATTTTCCAACTGAACACNCTGGTGGTTTATCTGAGTAAACTGAATCTAGTCATTCATTTAATTTTACTGAGAAACTACCATACATCTGCAAAGTAACCAGTAAAGAACATTGCTTCTAAATAAGAAAACGTATACCCTCCCTCCAAATATATATAAATTGTTAAAGGCAACAGCTGAGAGATAAACAAACATTATATTTTCCAACTGAACACCCCTCTTATCTATGACTGTGATAACACATGCACACACACACACACACACACACACACACACACACACACACGTACATGCATTGCTACTCTCTCCCTGGCCTTGGATATAATACAGAGATCATAATGGTCTGGATAGTTTTACCACAGGGATAGTATTAACATACAAAAATGTTAAGAGTGTCAAAATGTGGTAGAGATTTTCCAGTCATTCACTGATTTTATAAATGTAGATAAAAGTATTAATTCCATACAGAAAGCATTTTTTTCAGTTATGTATTATTTACACTTTGAATACATAATAAGAATCAAACCCATCCATATTCACAGATGTACATTAACAGGGCTTTACTATTCCATTGCTTTCATCAATTAACATATTATTCTTGGAAATAAGTGCTGAGCATGATAAAACTCCTAGGAATTTTCTGAGAGAGTTATCAACTGTACCACATCAAAATGTGATGTGTTTTTTCAAAAGACAATAGTCTTTGAATCCCTCACTCTAAATATTCTACTTGCTGTGTTCACTACTCTTAAACTATTTTATTATGATCTTTATCCAATCCTCCATCCATGGTTCTTCAGGCACTCTATCACATTTAATCCCTTGAATCTATTTCTCACTTCCACTGTGTGATCATAGGGAATTTGATTTAGGTCATACCTGAATGGTCTCGTGGTTTTCCCTACTTTCTACAATTTAAGTCTGAATTTAGCAATAAGGAGTTCATAATCTGAACTCTCGGTCTTGTTTTTGCTAACTGTATACAGGTTCTCCATCTCTGGCTGCAAAGAATATAATCAATCTGATTTTGGTATTGGCCATCTGGTGATGTCCACATGTAGAGTGTTCTCTTGTGTTGTTGGGAGACGGTGTTTGCTATGACCTATGCATTCTCTTGGCAAAACTCTATTAGCCTTTGACTTGTTTCATTCCATACTCCAAAAAGTGGCAGAAAGTGAAGAAGAACTAAAGAGCCTCTTATGAAAGTGAAAGAGGAGAGTGAAAAAGTTGGCTTAAAACTCAACACTCAGAGAACTAAGATCATAGCATCTGGTCCCATCACTTCATAGCAAATAGATGGGGAAACAGTGGTAGACTTTATTTTCTGGGGCTTCACAGCACTGCAGATGGTGACTGAAGCCATGAAATTAAAAGACACTTGCTCCTTGGAAGAAAAGTTATGCCCAACCTATACAACATATTAAAAAGCAGAGACATTACTTTCCCAACAAAGGTCTATCTAGTCAAAGCTCCTGTTTTTCCAGTAGTCATGTATGGATGTGGGAGTTGGACTATAAAGAAAGCTGAGCAATGAAGAATTGATGTTTTTCAACTGTGATATTGGACTGAGAGTCCCTTGGACTGCAAGGAGATCCAACCAATGCATTCTAAAGGCAATCAGTCCTGAATATTCATTGGAAGGACTGATACTGAAGCTGAAACTCGAATATTTGGCCACCTGATGCGAAGAACTGATTCTTTTGAAAAGACCCTGATGCTAGGAAAGACTGAAGGTGGGAGAAGAAGGGGACAATAGAGGATGAGATGGTTGGATGGCATCNCAATCAGTCCTGAATATTCATTGGAAGGACTGATACTGAAGCTGAAACTCCAATATTTGGCCATCTGATGCGAAGAACTGATTCTTTTGAAAAGACCCTGATGCTAGAAAAGACTGAAGATGTGAGAAGAAGGGGACAATAGAGGATGAGATGGTTGGATGGCATCACTGACTTGAAGGACATGAGTTTGAACAAACTCCAGGAGCTGGTGATGGGCAGGGAGGCTTGGCGTGCTGCAGGACAAGGGGTCGCAAAGAGCCAAACACAACTCAGCAACTGAACTGAGACTGAACTTTATAACTCCTCGGAATGAGAATGCCTTTTAAGTTTTATTTGAACATTCACTGATTAATCACATGTTAGAGAGAGAAGCTTATTCTATATTTACTTAATGCTTAGGCAAGTATTTTTAAAAAGTCTAGGTACTTCATTAATTTAACTACCATAACTGATAGAAAACCTGCTATACAAATTATACTCCAATTTTCAGAGACAGTTTTCTCACCGTTGGGAAATTATTGGGCAGAAAAGTCACTTGAAATATTATACCCAATAGAAATTCCTTCAGGGTAAGTGAGTGAGGTACATAAATGGCCTCTTCATTAAGAAACTTTCTATTTTTAAGCTATTTCCTGATTATAAATTAGGATCCTCTGAAAACTCGTTGAACTACTTCAGAATGCCACTAAATAGTGCTTGAGAGTCTAACCAAAATTGATTTCACTATTTGACATTACATTTTCCCAAGATTATAAATGTTAAAACCTCTTTTAAATATTTATCCTGTCCAACACTGGGTCCTTCTATGTTAATCCCAAAATAAATTCTGTTGACCTATATGAAACAACTCAAAATTTAGAAGAAAGAAACAACAAAATGCCAAAACTAACTCCAACAAAAATATACATATTTTTATAGATATATATGTATTAATATGAGGGAAGAAACTCTGAAATGAATTTTGCTTTATATATTGCAGTATGCCTTTTAGGATATAATAAGATTTGTTGGAAAATATTTTGTATACTTAAATAGTCCTGGATAAGACAATGAATTAAAGGTTCACATCGCAAACATGAAGCAATTGGAAGAAGAAGAAAAAAAAGAACTTGGATTGATGGCATTAAAAAGTAAATGAATGAAATACTTATTTTAACCGATTTCCGGAACATTTTTGCCATCATATACAAAGCTGCATTTCAAATGTGCAAAATTTGGCTTTAAATGTCATTAGAAGAGAACGAAATATTTGAAAGTGTGGTTAAAATAGAATGTCCAACTCAGTTCAGTTCAGTTCAGTTGTTCATTCATGTCCAATTCTTTGCTACTCTATGGACTGCAGCACACCCGGCTTCTCTGTCCATCACCAACTCCCAGAGCTTGCACAAACTCATGTCCATCAAGCTGGTGATGCCATCCAACAATCATCTCATCTCTGTCATCTCCTTCTCCTCTCACCTTTAATCTTTTCCAGCATCAAGGTCTTTTCCAATGAGTCAGTTATTTGCATCAGGTGGCCAAAATATTGGAGTTTCAGCTTCAGCATCAGTACTTCCAATAAATATTCAGGACTGATTTCCTTTAGGATTGACTGGTTTGATCTCCTTGCAGTCCAAGGGATTCTCAAGAGTCTTCTCCAACACCATAGTTCAAAAGCATCAATTCTTCAATGCTCAGCTTTCTTTATAGTCCAACTCTCATATCCATACGTGACTACTGGAAAAACCATAGCTTTGATTAGCTGTGTCCAATTCAAGAGCAAAGTAATTTAGTATTTCATTATCCATGAAATAAAATTTACTCTCTGAGATCATTATTTTGTAAATTACTATAGGTGACAGGCATTTGTCATCTTAATAGAAGAAAATGCATTTTATATGACAGTTTCCTAGGTTAATCATCCAAAAATACTATTAACTTTATAACAAATATATAATAATTTCCTAGCAATGTAATTAGAATGTAACAGAAGATAAATTTTATTCTCATCAATGTATTTTTCATGACAGTAGAAAACACAAAAATAGAACAATAGCTTGTTCACAATAGCAATACTTAAATATTTTTTATTTGCTTTCAAATTATATAAATGCTGTTGCTTAAGATGTATTTAAATAAGATTTTAGAAAATTCAGTATTGCTTACTGATAAATACCTTAGAAGGCTGAACTTCTGAGGCCAAATTTAAAACTTTCTATAGACTGCTTTTAAAACAAATAGTGAATTTTTTTGAAGGATCCTGAGCTAAAATTTTTCATTTCACAGAGTGATAAGTAGGGTTTGTTTTGTTTTGTTTTGCTGAAGGAAAGGACAAAAATAAAATTAAAAAAAAAATACTAGATTTGTGAATTTTCCACGTAGTTTTAAAATCCCAACTGATGTAAAAAAAAAAAAAATCCAATATGAGTGTTTGAAACCCTGTCTGTTTTAAGCAGAAAGATCTATTTTAAACTTGAAGCTCATTGCCTCCTCACTGCAGACCTGTCTGTGACTAACAGACTTGCCAGGCTTATCTTCACCAGACACTGACACTCAGAATGAACTACTGGGCTCATCAGAATACACAAGTCAAGGGATATTTTTCAGCAATTTATATCAACAAATTACTGAGACTCCAGAAAACTTGCTGTCTACAAATTTAACTGAAATTAAGAGTTATCAGAAGGCATGAAATAAACAGAGCTAAGCCATGGTTTAACAAATGTTAGACTTCTAAAAGTCAGGTAACTATCAAGGTGAAAGATAGAAAGCTATTAATTTTTTCTCCTTGTCAAAGTGAAAATGGAAAGAATTGTTAGACTGACATAAAGAAAAATGTGTGGGCAGAAGAGAATTAGAAAATAACCTTTAATGATGTGTGAGTGTCTGTGTGAGAATGTCGGCGCCTTCTTAGGCATTACTGACAAAATGGAGGCANCCGGATTGGGAACTCAGGTACACTTATGGCTGATTTATGTCAATGTATGGCAAAATGAGTACAGTATTGTAAACCAAAACAAACTAAAAATTAAAAATTAAAAAAAAATTAAAAAAATAATAATTAATGATTTAACAATCATTTATTTGATTAACTTTAACCTAAATCCATGTTTTATTTTAAGTTCAGTTTCTTCCTTCCAGAATGTATACAAATCAGCCATGCTATTCATATTACATAGTTTGTATTTACTGACTGATAGTATTCCTTTATATTAATATGCCACAATTTGCCTAATATTTTCCATTTTGAATGGATTTTCAAATAGTTACAGATTGAGAATATTAATGAACAAAATTGCTCTAAATTGTCATATACAAGTCTTCAAGTAAATGCAAGTTTTGCTCTTCCTTTTAGATTATTATGTATTTTATTTGTTTGTGTGTGTGTGTGTGTGCTTTATTGCAGTTGTCTGGACTTCTAGTACAGTAATTAATAGACTTAAAACAATGTGCATCTTGGTCTTTTTTTTTAACTTATTTGATAATTTTTAAAAATTATTAAGTTATAATTTATGTACCATGCAATTCACTTGCTTTACTTGTAAAATTTAATCATTTTTTATATATTCACAGAGTTGTGTAACAGTATTTCTTTTATTTATTTATTTTTCTTGGCAGTGGGCATGTGGGAAAATAGTTCCCGGGCCACCTGCATTGGAAGTACGAAGTCTTAACTGTTGGACCACCATGGAAATCCTCCTAACCTTATTTCTGGTCTTTGTGAAAGAGTGGTAATGCCTCACTGCTAAGTATATCTCTTTGTCTCACTATTAAGTATCTTTAGGCTCTTGATAGTACTCTTTACTAGAATGAAGAAATTCCAATGAATCTTCACTGTAATGACCTTTTAAATGAATATTTGCTAAACATTATGAAAGTTTTACTTGATTTATTGAGGATAAATATGATAAATACTCATACTTTACCATTTTCTGTAATGATTTGATTGGTTATCATGATTTATTTGTTAGTGTCAAATCAAACTTACATCTCTGGAAAAATTCAACTTGTTAATAACATATTATCCTTTTTAGATACTGCAAGATTCTCTTTGATTTGATTTATATATATATTTTTCTATCTGTATTTTTGGGATGTTATGGCCTATAATTTTGCTTCCTAATAATATTTTTGTCTAATTCTGGTATTAGGTTTATGGTGGCCTCATAAAATAAATAGAGATCTGTAGATTCCTTCTGTCTTTTCTGAAATAATTTAATTTAAGCATTATTTCTTTTCTACATATGTATACCATTGTATGAGTTGAATTATTATTGTGGTTTGCATTATACCCTTACAAAATTTATAAGTTGATGTCTTAATTTTCAGTACCTCAGCATGTGACCTTATATGAAAATAGGTACATGGCAGATATAATTAATTAACTTAGGATGAAATCACACTAGAGGAAGGTGAGCCTTTATTTCAAGATGACTAGTATCCTTATAAAAAAGGAGACGTTTGGATAAAGACAGACAACACATACACAGAGAATGATAATACCATTTGAGGATAAAAGTAGAGATAGAGGCAATGCTTCTACTAGCCAGAAAATACCGAACATTGCCAGCAAATGACTACAAGCTAGGTGAGGAGGACGGCAGATTCTTCCCTCATAGCTCTCAGAAGAACCACTGTTGACAGCTTGATCTTGGATCTCTAGTCTCTAGAACCATGAGACAATAAATTCTGTTGTTTAAACCACCAAATTTGTGATGCTTGGTAATTGCAGCCCTAGGAAACTAAGACAGTATATTACATCCCTGACTTTGTCTCATGCTATCCTCTACATTATTTCCTTTGTTTCCACTTCATTGGCTTCCTTTATTCTTAGTGAGTTTGCTAAGACTCTATCCACACAGGTTCTTTCTACAGATACATACATATCAATAGCTCACTGCCTTACCATTCTAGGTCCTCATTCAAAAAACCTCTTTCCCACTAAGTCTTATCTGATGATCCAAATGCAACATCCATCTTTAGTATTTTTATCCCAATACATATCAGTTTAACCATCTTGGGCTAAAATGGTACATTGTGTTTAATTCTATTTACATAAATTTTTAGGAAATTCACACTAATGCATAGAAATAGAAAGGAGGTCAATAGTTAGAGGAGAGGGGGAAAACATAGAGGGTTGAGAGAGTTGGTATTATAAACAGTTACAAAGGCATGTTTTGAAAGTGATGTGATACGCTTACTATTATGACTATGATGGTGATTTTACCAGTGCATGCAAATGTCAAAATTTAATCAGATTTTATACTTTAATAATATTAGTTTGTCATACATCTATTATATCTCAAAAGTATGTTTTAAAAATGTAGCAAGAAGGTTAAGAAGGAAGGAAATTTGGGCTCAGTTGATCATTGATTGCTTGTAAGACATCGTGGTCTCTGAAAAATATTTAGATGGACATCAAAGGACAGTATCAAAGAGAAATTGGAAGATGATGCTAAATTTTTCAAATATTAAAACAAATACTACCTCTCCAACCCCAACCTCATCTCATTCTTTTATTCAATGTTCGTGATATATTTATATGTGTGAATTTTTTAATCAGCTCAGTGATAAAGTGAAGAAACTTATTTGTAATTTAGGGATATCTTCCCATACAAAATATAATATTATAAATATAAGTGGGTGCAGGCTAAACTTATTTTTTTTTATTTTTAAGAGATGCAATTCAAAATAAAGGTGCTATGGTACTAAAGATTTCTATGCAAGTTTCAAGGATAAACTATGATACTCTTTATAAATCATCCCCTTTCAAAAATGAATTGAAAAGGGATGGGCTGCAAATTGCTGAGAGAAATGTTAAATAAGAGGAAACAATATTATACAATATAGTAATATTTATAAACTTGAGAAACAATAGTAACATCTCTAACCTTGATTATATACTCTGAATTATATATTTTTAAAGAAACTTAGGGCTTGTAATTAAGTTGTTAAAATTTACTAAGCAATATGTTCTTACTGTTGATTACTGCTTCATTTTAAGTTGACAAGTTCACAATATCATTTTCAAGGAGAACTGAGAATTGAAAAATAGGTTTACATTCATTTTTTATTTTTGAGAGGTTATATTCCATTTCAAATTGCCAAGAGGACCTTCCATGTGCATTTTTACTGAAGTACAGTTATATCTCTTTGGAATTATTAAGCCCTGACAGCTATACATAAAGTTGAAATAATGGGATTTGGCATCTAAGAGTTCCTTAATCTTCTTTCATCACTATAGCTATAATAATTGAAAATGTCAAGTTGAAATGATTGCAAGCCACAGACATCTGTCACTTATAATCATAAAATTTAACTATGATTACTAAATGTATGCATCGTTTCCAAGCCTATTATAGAAAGTGTAATTATTTGCAAAGCTTAGAAAAACAAGTATCACTTTATAGTGATTATATATAAATAAAAATATTGCAATAATTTACAAAGAGAATTTTAAATACTTCTCATGATAGTTTAAAATATGTGGTACTTACAAATTGCTATTCAAAAATATGTTATAGCACTTGAATAATTTGGGGAATTGGATAAGTCATAATTCTGTGGGACCTAGAAATGGGAATCTTCTCTTTGCCCCTGGTCTCCAGTCACATGAATAAGAAAACAGAACAAAACTTTCACTTATAAAAATTCTTCACTTCAAGTGAGGCCTTTTGATAATATTTTAACATAATCTTATAAATTTTTTTCCTACTTTGTTTTTCTGATAATATGGTACCTAATACCTTTTGAAATTTTTTGGTTTAATTTTATATTTCCAATATTAAATTTTTGATTTATTGTTATATATTAGAGTTTTCATATTCAGCAATTTTTTAAAGTTTTCAATTCTACCAGTATCTCTAAAGATAGATTTTTGGTTTCTGTGTAGACAACTGTATTATATGGGAATCCTAGCAGTTTTATCCATTTCCAGTTTTAAAGTTTGTATTATTATCTTCTTTTATGATACAAAGTTAGACATTCAGCACTAGCTTAATTGGAAAAAAAATGTCAGTGGACATACTTATTTTTATTTCTAAAATAAAGATATTGCTTCTAATAATTTCCAAGCAAGTAGCACACAATAAATTTTCAGTACCTCATTGTTAGATTAAGTATGTTGTTCTTTATTGGTGTTCAGTCACCCAGTTGGATCTGAGTCTTTGTGCACTTGTAGACTGCTGCACTCCAGGTCTCTCTGTCTCTCACCATCTCCTAAAGTTTGCCCAAGTTCATGTTCATTGCACTGGTGATACCATCCAGCTATCTCATCCTCTGATGCCCTCTTCTCTTTCCACCCTCAATCTGACCTCAGTGAGTCAGCTGTTCCCATCAGATGACCTAAATTCTGGAGCTTCAGCTTCAGCATCAGTGTTGCTCTTTATTCATAGTTTATTAGGATATTTAATACTGTCATTACTATTATTTTGTTATGAATGAGAAACTGAATTTACCTATGAGAACTAGGATGGAGCTCAAGTAGAATGAGGTCTTATGGCTATAAAACATGGGAAAGGAGAATTTCCATGTGTAGCCTGTCCAGCAGCACCCCATTTGTACATGCACTGAAAAATATCCCAGATACTTAAAAAACAAATGGATAAAACAATTTAGCTAAATCCAGTGAAGACTAGAAAGACAGAACATAAGACTGAATACCTATCGCTTAACACCATGAGGTTCATATAAACATTATTAGAACTGAGAAAGAAAAAAGAAAGTGTAGGAATATCTCAAGAAAGATCATTTACCCACAGGAATTGAATAAACTGGAAAAAGCCTTTCAGGGGGCAAAGTTAGATTCTCCCTCTCCATACTCAGAGGACTAATATGTAATTGAATTCATATGCAGAAACGTGAAGACTATTTCTATACATTCAATTTTTAATTCCAATTTAAACTGAGTATCCTAAAGGTTGATTCATCTTTGGTAGCATAAACTTCATCAATATTAATTTTTCATTATTTAATACAATTAAAAACATTTGTATACAATTATACTTAAGAAACCATCTATTGTTGGTTTCTTTTTGTTAATACTGTGAAAGTTAATATTAATGTCAGTAATGTTATTTTTGTTTTCAGTCTTTCAATTCAATCCTCATTCTTATTCTTTGAATCCTCACCTTTATTCACAGTATCCCTAGAAACAATTCAGTCTGACAATCTCATTTTTTATTCTGGTCCAGAAGGAGAAATTCTGGTAATAATTACAACTTTTTCTCTTTATAGTAATAATTATACCTTTCATAAGGTCCTCAGTTTATCTAAGAAAAGTATTCTAGCTGTCATCTGATATTTTTTTCAACTTTGAGACAATAAAGCATATGCTTTCTTTATTAGAGATAGTTTTTGGGGTTTTTTTTTCCCCAAATTTCAATGTCTCTCTACTAATAAATCCCTAAACAATTTCATATTTAAAATGTATTGCTTGATTTTCATCCAGCTGTCAGACTATAGTTTTATAATTAACAGTCATTGCCTTCTCTGATTTCATGTACTTAGAAAGATAATTCTTTGAACTTTGTTCTTTTAATAGAGGTGCAGAAAAGTTACTCTCTTATCTTAATGATTCAGGGTTTGCTGCCTTTATATCTTTATTTGAATTCTATCTTTAGTTGAAAGAATACATTTTACATGTAGAAAAATTGTGCTGCTGTCTCTGTGTCAATTTATATTACATATAGTTTTTAAAGATTCCTTTTCCCTTATTAAGCATTTAAGGAAATAAACTGAAAGGGTAATAGCATAACTGAGAATTCTTACCTAAATAAACCTTATTAACATAAGATTTACCTGTACCTTTTTTATACCCCTTAACCAGTTTCTTTTCCAGAATTAAGCATTCTAATTTGAAGAAATACTTTCCATCATAATTTTCTGAGTAGTTTTGCTTCTACTTTGTATTTATTGTGCTTTCAAATGTAATACTGACTAAATGCAAGAGTTGTTGCAGGCATATTAACTCTACTACTTAGTTTTCAGCTGTGCCTTATTTAAACACCCACTCCAGTATTCATGCCTGGAAAATTCCATTAACAGAGAAATCTGGCAGGCTACAGTCCTTGGGGGTCATGAAAAGTTGGGCACGACTAAAGGACTGAACACATAGGAGGAGCCCAGAAGTCAGATTTTGCCTGCAGATGTATTTTCTAAAATGGGCTGCACACTGAAATCATCTGAAGAATATTAAAAATAATACCAATTATGGTGTTTCCCCCTCCCCATTCATTCTTTTAATTAGTTTTAGGTATAACTTGAAAATTTGAATTATTAAAAGTTCTCTAGATATTCTAATGAATGTATAAGCAAGGTCAAGAGCCACTGGCTTAGAGTAACACAATTTTCATATGTAATCTTCCTAACAATAGCTGGAGAATTGAAGTAATATCAAGGGTATGAATTGTTTTCTAATTTCTGTAATTCTTGCATTTTATAAGGAGCTTATATAATTTTTAAATAATTAATATTACTTTGTCTGATATCAAATAGCCATTCTAGCTTTCTTTAAGTGTTTTCAAATGTATCTTTTTTGTATCCTTTCATGTTTCTTTCTGCCATTTTTTTAATCTCTAAGCTTATTTTTTAAATTTTTATTGGCCTATAGTTGATTTACAATGTTGTGCTAGTTTCTACTGTACAGCAAAGTAAGCCAGTTATACATATACCCATTCTATTTCCATATACCTCATTACAGAGTACTGAGTAGTTTCCTCTGCTATACAGTGGGTTCTTATTAATTATCTGTTTTATATACAGTAGTGTGTATATGTCAATCCCAGTCTCTGTATCTGCCCCCCACTTTCCCCCTTGGTAACCATAAGTTTGTTTTCTACATCTGTGAGTCTGTTTCTGTTTTGTAAATAAGTTCATTTGTACCTTTTTTTTAGATCCCACATATAAGAAATACCATATATTTGTCCTTCTCTGTCTGACTTCATTTAGTATGATAAACTCTAAGCCCATCCATTTTGCTGTGGTAGCATTATTTCATCCTTTCAAAAAGTTGATTAATATCCCATTGTATATATGTACCGCATTTTCTTTATCCATTCCTCTGGTGATAGACAATGTCTTGGCTATTGTAAACAGTGCGGCAATGAACATTGGGGTGCATGTGGCCTTTCAGATTATGATTTCCTCTGGATAAATGCCTAGAAGTGGGATTGTAGGATCATATTGTAGCTCTGTTTTCAGTTTTTTAGGGAACCTCACACTGTTTTCCATAGTGGCTGTACTAATTTTCATTCTTACCAGCAGTCCAGTGGGATTCCCTTTTCTCAACTTCTCCAGCACTGATTGTTTGTGGACTTTCTGATGATTACTATTCTGACTGGTGTGAGGTGAGGCCTTATTAGAGTTTTGATTTTCATTTCTGTAATAATTAGTGATGTTGAGCATCTTTTCATGTCCTTTTTGGCCATCTCTATGTCTTCTTTGGATAAATGACTATTTAGATCTTCTGTCCCTTTTTTGTTTGGGTTGTTTCTTTTGGCATAGAGTTGCATGAGCTGTTCATATATTTTGAGATTAACACTTTGTTGGTTGCTTGTCATTATCTTTAAAATGAACTTTGCATTGGCAGTCTATACTTGAGTTATTCCTTCTTATCCAATCTGATAATTTACCTTTAAGTGTAGTGTTTTGATTTGTAACTAATAAGGTAAATTGATATGCTTAAGTTTGAATCTACTATATTAATATTTATTATGCATTTTCCTCTTTGTTTTCTTATTGTTTCTGCCTTCTTTTGTACTAAATTAAAAAAAAATGATTCCATTATGTATCCATTGTTGGTTTTTAGTGATTATACTTTGTTATACCAAAAGTTGCTTTCCAGTTTATATCATATGTCTTATTACATTCAACTTTCAAGTGTTACATCTTTATAAAAATAGTATGAAAGTATGAAAATAATATAATGCTACATTTTTCTTCCTGGCCTTTGTTGTTTTGTTGTTATACATTTTGGTAAATTCCACAGTATGCTATCATTTTTAATATAAAAAAGTTAAATATTGATTAATAAGAAAAACAACCTATATATAGATCCATGTTTTTATAATTTCCAATGCTTTTCATTTTGTATGTATGTTAGGAGTTAGTTTTTGCCCCTCCCACTGCTCTGCCCCACAAGGACTTTCTTTAACTTTACTTTTATTATTAATCTATTTATGATGACTAGTTTTAACTTTTATATGTCAGAAAAAGTTTTGCCTTTCTTTTGAAAGGTATATTCATACAACTGTAAGCAGACTTTTAAAAATAAATTTTAATATGTTGCTTCACTGCTTCTTTACTTGCATTGTTTCTAATTAGCAATTCATATCTTGGTTCCAGTGTACCTAACATGATTCTTTTTAAGTCTAGAAGCTTTTAAGATTTTTTTTTATAACTAATTTTGTGCATTTAAGTTATACTTTGCCTTGAAGTTTTCCTCATGATTTTTAACCTTGGAAGTCACAAGTTTCCTGGATCCCAGGTTATGTAGTTTTCATAGAATTTGACCATTATTTGACCATTATATTTTCAAAATTCCCCTCATCCTCAGGAACTTCAGCTACACATATATTAAAACACTTGAAGGTATCACATTGATCAATGATATTCTGTTTATTTTTAGGAATGTATCTTGTTCTCTTTCTGTTTTATCTTGGGTGATTTCTGTTGCTATATTTTCAAGTTTGCTAGTATTTTCTTCTGAAATATCTAATCTGTCATTATTTCCATGCAGCATTGTTATTAATACTAACATTTGATTTTTATTTTCAGAAGCCTGATTTCAGTCATTTTGAAAACTTCCTTTTCTTTACTTAACATGTTCAATATTTTCTCTGCCTTTCTGATGATATGAAATATAATAATAGTATTTTAAAATGTTTTTGCCTATTAATTACAGTTTTTTGTGACATTTGGGGCTTTGTTTATGCTACTTTATGTTATGCTAGGGCTTCTGAGGTAGTACTAGTTGTAAAGAACCCATCTGGCGATATAGGAGACCTAAGAGACATGGGTTCGATCACTGGGTCAGGAAGATCACCTACAGTAGGAAATGGAAACCCATTCCAGAAGTCTTGCCTGGAAAATTCCATGGACAGAGGAGCCTAGCGGGCTACAGTTCATGGACTCACAAAGAGCTGGACACTAGTGAAGCAACTTAAAATACACAAGTTATGCTAATTATGGATCATATATTTTTGTTTCTTTGTATACTGAGTCAAATTTGAAAGAATGCCAGATATTGTGAATTTTACCTTTTGGGTTCTGGATGTATTTGTATGCCTATACATATTTTGGGGGCGTCCCTCGTGGCTCAGACATAAAAGAATCTGCCTACAATGCAGGAGGCCCAGATTTAATCCCTGGCTTGGGAAGATCCCTTGCAGAAGGGAGGCTAACCACTCCAGTTTTCTTGCCTGGAGAATTCCATGGACAGTGGAGCTTGGTGGGTTACAGTCCATGAGGTTGCAAAGAGCCAAACATGGCTGAGTGACTAACAACTTCACTTTTTCACACATATTTTTGAGCTTTAATCTGGATTGAAGATAAATTACTAGGGACAGTTTGCCCTTTTGGATCTCGTTTTTAGTCCCTTCTTTGTTAAATAGGACAAGAGCAGCATTTATTCTAGAGCTAATTACTTCCCATTACAAAGGCAAGGAATCTTTTGAGGACTCTATTTAATATTTTATGAACTATGAGGTTTGCCTTTCTGACTTGAAGGAATAGGAATTATTCCTGGTTTTAAGTGAGCTCTGGGTACTGCTCCCTCCATTTTTTAGAAATAGTATCCCTCCTACACCTTTTGACATCAAGTGGATTTCTCTCATGCATGGACAACAAGCACTCTGAATTACTTGAGCAGTACAGTCTGCAGATTTCCAAGATTCATCTGTCTAGCTGTTCTCTCCAGTGTTCTTTCCTCTAGACTCTAGCTGCCTAGGTCTTCCTGGGCAATTCACTCTGGATTCTTAATTGAAGTGTTTACTGTGCCCCAACCTGAATTCTTCTCCACAACACTATGATCAAGAAAAGGCATTAAGCTGGTAAATCATTTTGCCAGCTTTGTTTCCCATGTCTCAGGAATGACTGTCTTTTGTTGCTTGATTTTTAATATTTAAAAAACCATTGTTTTATATATCCCATGGGTCAGCAAGCTATGACGAACAAGTCAAATTTGCTGATGATCGTTTATTCATTTTCATATTATTATGACAAATTTTGAGATAAAATAGCAGAATTGAATAGTTTTAAGAGAAACTTCATGTCTCACAAAGTTGAAAACAAAGTGTTTTCCAAGTCTTGATTGGTATGCTTTGTTTGTTTGTTTTCAGACAGGAGGATAAATCTAGACCTTGTTATTGTACTTGGGCCAAAATAATTATGTTTATTATTTGTCAATATCTCCTTTGGTTATCTTAAATCATAATACAGATTTTTAATGTCAATCCCAGCAAATATTAGCAAGAAAAAAGTAAAATGAATATATTTTCATGTGTGTAGTCACTCAATAATAACTCAGGAGCACACTTTATAGCATGATTTCTCAAGTCTTGCTTATTTTACTCTTTCTCAAATACTTTACTTTCTAAAAAAATTGTTAATATCCAAGAGAATAGACAATGGACAATGCTGTGTTACTTCAAAGTACTTAAACTTTTGAGTTTCATTCCATTGAAATTTGAGTTCTGCTTTTTTAATTTTTTAAAATCAGAGCTCTGATAGCTATTGAAAAATGAGATTGAACGTCACTCAGTCACATCCAATTCTGTGACCCCATGGACTGTATCCTGCCAGGCTCCTCTGTCCATGTAATTCTCCAGGCCAGAATACTAGAGTGGGTAGCCTTTCCTTTCTCCAGGGGATCTTCCCAAGCCAGGGATTGAACCCAGGTCTCCCACATTGCAGGCAGATTCCTTACCAACTGAGCTACCTTTAAACTCTGCTTTTAAAAAATTTAAATTAACACAAAAATGCTCAATTTTTTCTTAATATAGTGTAACATATCATTAATAGTAACATATTTTATGTATTAGTGATTTATTAAGCACTTTCTTTAACATTTTTTCTTCATGAATAATTGCAAGCAAATCCAATAAGGTCTGTACTGCTATTAAAAAGCCCTTAGATCTGAAAAACAGTAATACCTTTAATTGCTATTCTGGCCTAGCTGAGTATGAATACTAAATTTCTAACACTTCTGCAGAAAGTTCCATTAACATTTTGTTCCAAATGATTAACTGGTGCTATTTTTAATTACCTTTTTAATCTTCCTCCCTAATATTTATCCTGGCTATAAAATCTTGGACCAGTCCATTTTATTTGTTAATGAAATAAGCATGTGCTTTAGGTATATACTTTCATTGAAATAATCTATTATATTGGATGCTGATTTTGACTATCAAACATTAGAAAAACCCCCAATTTTTTTTCTACTAAACAGTGTTCAAATATAATTATAAGGTACTGTGGATTCTGATTATTACAGTTCTTTTTCAATAGCTTGTGCTGTAAGTTAAATTCCATGAAACCCTGGGATGAATGTATGTAGTCATAAACACTTGCCTAAACCACAAAATACACACAGAGGGACCGCTGTGGAAGAACACAGACCTGGGGTGGCTGGTCAGTTCTATTTGTCAAGAGGAGCCAGACAAAGGATCTTCTGTGAAATATCCTGGATTTTAAATGATGGCACGTAATTCATCTTCTTTTCAAAATTCATGTGTGGGCTCAGCAAAGATATCATTGAGCAGTAGAATTGGCCCCTAGATCCTCTTGCCCTGAAGTGAAACAATGAGGGCTTTTCTGAGGGAGCAGAGCAGAAACAAGCGAGCCAGCTGACTTGCAAGGTTGTGTGGAGGGGGTGGTTACATTTCCTGAGTCAGACCCCAGCCACCTCTTCAACCCGGCTCAGGCCGTGGCCCCCGCCACCAGGTAAAGTCAGCTTCATGGCACATATCCTCTGAGCCTGGCCCTGGGTAGGGCCCTGGAGACCTCAAACTGAGTGAGCCCCATTCCCCAGTCATGCAGAAATAAAAGGGCATGACATGGTAACGGCTGTGGTCGGTGTGGGTGTGGGGAGGTGGGAAAGGAGGGCGATGAGAAAAGCCCTTCTTAAGGAGGTGCTATTTGAATTGAGTCCTGAAAGAGACAGGATTTTCCCAAGGAGTGTAAAGGNCCCTGGAGACCTCAAACTGAGTGAGCCCCATTCCCCAGTCATGCAGAAATAAAAGGGCATGACATGGTAACGGCTGTGGTCGGTGTGGGTGTGGGGAGGTGGGAAAGGAGGGCGATGAGAAAAGCCCTTCTTAAGGAGGTGCTATTTGAATTGAGTCCTGAAAGAGACAGGATTTTCCCAAGGAGTGTAAAGGAATAAGCACTTTAGTGAAGCCTGGGAACCATGCTGGCAAAGAGGGGATGCTGGGAACTGGGGCTGGTCTGGTAAGCACCAACCTGGTCACTTTAGGGTCCTATTGAGGTGTGAGGTAGGAGTCCTGAGGCCTGGAGCTCTTCATCTAGCTCTAGCCAGGAGCTGGGATACTCAGCATTTTCTCTGGTCCCCACCAGTGTGTTTTCTCTAATGAAGCCAGGGGAATCACCCAGAAGATCAGGTCTGTCCACGTCACCCCATGCTCTCCACCCGTGCTTATTCCCTGGTGCTCTTTGGATGCAGATCAGTATTTTACTATACTCGATAAGGCCACTGGTCTGGCTCCCATTGACCTATGCTATCCTTACATTTCAGCCTCCTTGCCAAGTTTCCTCCAGCCCCAGGGCCTTTGCCCACTCCTCTTTGCCTAGAATGCTCTATCCTCATTTGCCTGATACCCAATTGCTTTTTAGGCCTCAGCATCAATGTCACTTCCTCCTAGAANGAGACTTCTCTTTCCTCCACTTCCCTCTGTTGGCCTTTAGCTGTGGCCTGAGATTGAGGACATCAGCAGGTATATCCCCTCTCCAGGCTCTCAACTTCTCAAAGAGAAAAGGAGAGAATTCAGAGCTTGCCAAGTAGGTGCCCAGAGGTGGCCTGGCAGGTTACAGAAGTGGTGAGCTTGGTGCAGGATGTTAGGGAGTACACCTTGCCACCCAGCTTCAGCATCATCGTTGGGTGACTGAGGTAGCCCAGTGATGCTAGATCTTACAATTTTTCAGGGGAAAGCTCCATATCAAAATTTCTTTATAAGAATGGCCTTTTATGTAGCATCCCTGGTGGCTCAGATGGTAAAGAATCTGCCCTGAATGTGGGAGACCTGAATTTGACCTCTGAGTCAGGAGAAGGGAATGGCTACCTACTCCAGTTTTCTTGCCTGGAGAATTCCGTGGACAGAGTGGCCTGGTAGGGGTCGGAGAGGAGTGAGCGACTAACACACACCTCTTATGTAGCATCAGTCATTAAGAAAAATGTGAACACTTTGCAGATCCATAAAACACTCATGCAGGCTAGTTCCCTGACCTGGTGTAGTATGATCTAGTTTATTTATTCCTGGGTGAGGCCGGGGCAATGGCACCCCACTCCAGTACTCTTGCCTAGAAAATCCCATGTTCGGAGGAGCCTGGTAGGCTGCAGTCCATGGGGTCGCTAAGAGTCAGACACGACTGAGTGACTTCACTTTCACTTTCATGCATTGGAGAAGGAAATGGCAACCCACTCCAGTGTTCTTGCCTGGAGAATCCCAGGGACGGGGAGCCTGGTGGGAGGCCGTCTATGGGGTCGCACAGAGTCGGAAATGACTGAAGTGACTTAGCAGCAGCAAACCACGAAATACTAGGCTGATTAATTCAAATCAACCTCAAAGGAGTAAAATCACAAATCTGTGGTAGTACCAGCTGATGAGGTATACTGTCATCTTTGATTCACTTAAATAGACACTTTATTTTGATACAATAATGTAAAACAATTATTTTAAGAAACAGTATTCAACTACCAACTTAGAAGGTTTTTGAAAAGGCATAGAAACATTTGTGACAGACAGTACTAGAAACAAAAATGATTGCTATAATTTGGTGGTTAGGAACAGGGATACAAAATAATTTGCAACAAGTACAAAATTCCTGTACAAAAAAATAGCATCCCTTCTAAGAAGTAACAATGTCCATGTGGGAATCACATATACAAGGAATGAGTAGGTAATATACAAATATGCTGTCAAATTTCCATGACCACATGCACACACTTTTCTAAAAACACAAAGTCCTGTCTATTTTTATGTATGAAGTAATTGAAAGATGGAAAATTGCCCTTAAGCTTTTTTTCCCTTGAGTTTCTTATGGTCATGTCTGATAGAGAGCAATATAGATTTCTCATTGCTTGAAATTCTACGAATATATATATATATATATATATATATATTTAAAAAATATGGCAGGAGCTCTTCTAGGTTCTCTAATAGGAGGAGAAATCGTGTTTGATTATCATGTTTAGGAGAAGGAACTGAGCATGTGCCTACCTTTTTCTTAGGCTGTGAAACCACCTATTAAAGGTGTAAGTTCTGATATATTCACATGTGAAAAGTTTATTATTACTCTATAATAAAGAGGGAACTTACAGTTTTGTTTGATGTTCAAATATTGGGATTTGGAGTTGAAGTATATTCAGTAAAAGATTACAGTCACATTTCATAGTTCAACTTTTGCAAGAAAATCACTGATATTCATTCAACAAATATGACTTTATTTTTAGCAAAATAGACAAAAATAACTTCATTTATGGGGCTTATATTCTACTTAAGTGTGATAGATGACAAATGAAATAAGTGAGTTGTAGAAGACATTAGGAAGTGAAGGAAGCAAGCAAGGAAAATAAGGCACAGAAGAGGAGGATGCACATCAGGCCAAAGGGGCTGCGTCTGTAGAAGGCATGGCTAAAGCCTTGCACTCTGTGAGTCACAAGAAACTATGGAAACTTCTTAAAGAGATGGGCATACCAGACCACCTTACTTGCCTCCTGAGAAACCAGTATGCAGGTCAAGTAGCAATAGTTAGAACAAGACATGGAACAAGAGACTGGCTCAAAATTGGGAAAGTAGCACAACAAGGCTGTATACTGTCATCTTGCTTATTTAACTTTTGTGCAGAGTACATCATGCGAAATGCAGGCCTGGATAAATCAAAAGCTGGAATCAAGATTTCTGCGAGAAATAACAACCTCAGATAATATGTAGATGATACCATTCTCATGGTAGAAATTGAAGAGAAACTAGAGAGGCTCTTCATGATGGTGGAAGAGGAGAGGGAAGATGTCTTAAGACTCAACATTCAGAAAAAGGAGATCATGGCATCCAGTCCCATCACTTTGTGGCAAATAGATAGGGAAACAATGGAAACAGTGGCTGATTTTATTTTCTTGGGCTCCAAAATCACTGCAGATGGTGACTGCAGCCATAGAATTAAAAGATGCTTGCTCCTTGGAAGAAAAGCTGTGATCAACCTAGACAGCATATTAAAAAGCAGAAACGTTACTTTGCTAACAAAAGTCCATCTAGTCAAAGCTCTGGCTTTTCCAGTAGTCATGTGTGGATGTGAGAGTTGGACTATAAAGAAAGCTGACGCCAAAGAATTGGTGCTTTTGAACTGTGGTTTGGAGAAGACTCTCAAGAGTCCCTTGAACTGCAAAGATATCCAATCAGTTCATCCTAAAGGCAATCAGTCCTGAACATTCATTGGAAGGACTGATGCTGAAGCTGAAAGTTCAATACTTTGGCCACCTGATGAGAAGAATTGACTCATTGGAAAAGACCCTGTCCTGAAAAAGATTGAAGGTGGGAGGAGAAGAGGATGACAGAGGTTGAGATAGTTGGATGGCATCACTGACACGATGGACATGAGTTTGAGTAAGCTTCAGGAGTTGGTGATGGACGGGGAAGCCTGGCATGCTACGGTCCATGGGGTCACAAAGAGTTGGACACAACTAAGGAACTGAACTGAACTGATGTATTACCATATTGTGTTCTTAGACATACTGCTAATGGACACTTAGCAGACTATAGCATAGTGTAAACATCAATTAATTATGCACTGGGAACACAAAAATTCATTGTTTGTTTTATTATATTTACTTTATTGCAGTGGTTTACAACTAGACCCACAGTATCTGTGATATATGCCTGCATATGGAATATAAGAAAGACATTTTAATGGTGTTTCCAACTCTGCCTGCCTGTCTAACTTTACTTATCTATCTATCATCTATCTTTCAATTCACCAAATTACTTATTTACCTACTTACTTTTCCCAAGCAAGTAGAAGATTGAAATGGCCATTATTTAAGGCGGAAAGATCAAAGGTATTAGGGAGGGGAGATAATTAGACATTCAGTTTTGAATAAATTGAGTTTAAAATATCTACTGTTCATGTGAACAGTGATGTGGTATGTGCAACAGATCTGGGGGTTTAGGCAGAGATATGGGCAGAAAAGATAAATTTGAAACTACCAGTGTATATAACATTTGATTTATTAGGTCATCAGACAGGATGTGATTTAAGAGAGTGAGTGTGGACACAGAGACCCAAGGACTAAGCCCTTGGCTATAACTGTGTTAAAATGTATGAGCAGTGAGAAAAGTCTCAGGAGACTGAGGGGAGCAGCGAGACAGGATGAAATTGGGAGAATGTGGTGCTTCAGATAAAAGTGAAAAAAAGCTGATTCTGAAATAAAGGTGGGAAAATAGATGAAATTCATTTGTTCTTTACTCCCCCCAAATTTCAACATGATACGCTGAACTATATCTGGAATTTTGTATGCATCTACGTACCAGAGGCATTGTGGGAGAAAGTTGAAAATGATGAAACAAACAAAAAAAATTTTTTTAAGTATCATTACTAAACATATATTAAAGTTTATGAATATTTAAGTAAAAATGTCCATTAACCAAAATAATACACACAGCAACAAGCCAGGTTTTTCTAGATTACTTTTTTGTAACACCAATGAGCTTACATAAAGAGTCTACTACTTTGATCACAAATTTTTTCACATAACTGAAAGTATATATCACATTTTCAAGTGAACTGAAATGGAAGGGGGCCAAGGATACATAATTAACCTTAGGAATGTTGACTCAGATATTGCTACATAAATAACTGACCAACTAATTAATGTGTTCATTTACATAGTCATCCAGATAACTCGAATTATGTGTTTCCTTTGCCCCAAATAAAAATTTTGGAGAGCAAATGGAATTGAGCAGGTTCAAGGTAAGGCATAACCGACAATGTGACCTTTTGACTATAGTTTAAAGAGTGATGAGGAATATCCAGGTGAAAACTCAAGCACAGCAGGTAGTTGGGGAGCAGGCTAGCAGAGGAAAAGCCCACAGACAAGAACCGTGAACTTGTCTGGAATGTCAGGGGGAAGGTACTGAATATAATCATCAATAGCACGGTGGATAAGGTAAAGTGGAAAGGATGTTGGAAGAGTCAGAAGAGCAAATAATGAACAGATCTTGAAAGATCTTTTCTGCCAAGCTAAGGATTTGGGGTTTTATCCTGTAAGTTATGGACAGACTGTTAAGCAGCAATATGACATGATCAACTTTGCTCTGTATAACATAGCATCACTGGCTGTATTGAGTCAATTTACCTGGTTGGGGACAAATATTAATCAAGCTAGCTTTCTGGCATCGTGTAGACAACATAACTGGTTGATTGACTGAATACTTCACAACTTCATCTTGTTGTTTTGACATGTGTATACCTAACCTCAAAATAAAATGGTATTTTTAGTATGCCTGATTTAGCCCATAATTCTTTATGGCAGCTATTTTTAAGAGTTAATTCTGTCACAAAATTATAAGTGCCTATTTTATATGTGTATATATGACATTTTGCTGAAGAGAAGCAGTGTGAAGCTCATAAATTAGAAAATAATATTAACTACACAAAAATGGTACAGTAAAACTTTTAGAAATATTAACACATGCTGTGCTAAGTAGTGGAAGTTGAGAATGGTGAAATAAGAGTTTTAGGCTATATTTCAGGTCTCTTTTTAATTAACGTGATCTTGAAATTTCTTCCCAATAGTAAATAGGTAATTCATTAATTTTTATTCATAAAATGCTATGTATTTTAAACTGATCCATGGGTGGTTTTTTTGCATTATTTATAATAAGAAGTCTACTTTTAGAATATCATGTTGAATATCAGGAATAAGAAAAGGTACTACAAGAGAGTTAAACTCAATATATAAGTATAAGATGGATGCTAATTTCTGTTTCTAGTCTAAATGAGAATTATAAGCATAAATAACAAAAGTCAAATTCACAATACCTCAGTGGCAGAAAACCAGAGAATTGCTTCAATTGAAGAAAACAAAAGACATATTCGACATCATCAGAATAATAAACTGCAAATGAAGAGATAGCCAATCATTACCAATGAAAGAATCTTTATAGTATAAAAGTTTTTGCATTTGTTTCTTGTTTGGTCATTGTCATGTCCAACTCTTTTGCAAACCCATGCATGTAGCCCACCAGACTCCTCTGTCCATATTCTTGACTTCCCAGGCAAGGATACTGGAGTGGGTTGCCATTTCCTTCTCCAGGGGATCTTTCCAACCCTGGATCTGCCGTTCAAATGTGTCTCCCGCATTGCAAGTAGATTATTTTATTGTTTTCCTTCATCTCTTCTGTCTGCTTTTCTTTTCTTTTTAATTGGAGGCTAATAACTTCACAATATTGTGGGTTTTGCCATACATTCACATGAATCAGCCATGGGTGTACATGTGTTCCCCATTCTGACCCTCCTCCCCACCCACCTCCTCATCCCATCCCTCAGGGTCATCCCAGTGCACCACCCCTGAGCACCCTACCTCATGCATCAAACCTGGACTGGCAATCTATCTCACATATGATAAAATACATGTTTCAATGCTATTCTCTCAAATCATCCCACCCTCGCCTTCTTTCACAGAGTCCAGCAGTCTGTTCTTTATAGCTGTGTCTCTTTTGCTGTCTCACATATAGGGTCATCATTACCATCTTTCTAAATTCCATATATATACATTAATATACTGTATTGGTATTTTTCTTTCTGACTTACTTCACTCTGTATAATAGGCTCCAGTGTCATCTACTTCATCAGAAATGATTCAAATGCATTCTTTTTAATAGCTGAGTAATATTCCATAGTGTATATGTACCACAGCTTTCTTATCCAGTCATCTGCTGATGGACATCTAGGTTATTTTCATGTCCTGGCTAATGTAAACAGTGCTGCGATGAACACTGGGGTACACGTGCCTCTTTCAGTTCTGGTTTCCTCGATGTGTATGCCAGGCAGTGGAATTGCTTGGTCGTGTGGCAGTTCTATTTCCAGTTTTTTAAGTAATCTTACAACTGAGCCTTCAGAGAAGTGCAGAATAAAAAAGTAAGAGATTCAATTCAGCTAGTCAGTTCAGTCACTCCATTGTNTGTATATGTACCACAGCTTTCTTATCCAGTCATCTGCTGATGGACATCTAGGTTACTTTCATGTCCTGGCTAATGTAAACAGTGCTGCGATGAACACTGGGGTACACGTGCCTCTTTCGGTTCTGGTTTCCTCGATGTGTATGCCAGGCAGTGGAATTGCTTGGTCGTATGGCAGTTCTATTTCCAGTTCTTTAAGTAATCTTACAACTGAGCCTTCAGAGAAGTGCAGAATAAAAAAGTAAGAGATTCAATTCAGCTAGTCAGTTCAGTCACTCCATTGTGTCTGACTCATTTGAACCCCATGGACTGTAGCATGTCAGACCTCCCTGTGCATCACCAACTCCCGGAGACAACTCAAACTCATGTCCACTGTGTTGGTGATGCCATCCAACTATCTCAGCCTCTGTCATCCCCTTCTCCTCCTGCCTTCAATCTTTCCCAGCACAGGGTCTTTTCCAGTGAGTCAGTTCTTCGCATCAGGTGGCCAAAGTATTGGACTTTCAGCTTCCATATCAGTCCTCCTAGTGAATATTCAGGACTGACTCCTTTAGGATGGATTGGTTGACTCTCCTTGCAGTCCAAGGGACTCTCAAGAGTCTTCTCCAACACCACAGTTCAAAGGCACCAAGTCTTTGGCACTCAACTTTCTTTATAGTACAACTCTCACATCCATATATAACTACTGTAAAAGACAGAGCTTTGAATAAATGGACCTTTGTTGGTAAAGTAATATCTCTGCTTTATAATATGCTGTCTAGGTTGGTCATAACTTTTCTTCCAAAGAGCAAGCATCTTTTAATTTCATGAATGCAGTGACCATCTGCAGTGATTTTGGAGATCAAAAAGAAATAAAATCTCTCACTGTCTCCATTGCTTCTCCATCTATTTGTCATGAAGAGATGAGGCCGGATGCCATGATCTTAGTTTTCTGAACTGTTTCACTCCCCTCTTTACTTTCAACAAGAGGCTGTTTAGTTCTTCTTATCTTTCTGCCATATGGGTCATGTCCTCTCTATCTGAGGTTATTGATGTTTCTCATGGAAATCTTGATTTCAGCTTGTGCTTCATCTAGCCCTGCATTTCACAAGATATACTCGGCATATAAGTTAAATAAGCAGGGTGACAATATACAGCCTTGACGTACTCCTTTCTCAATTTGGAACCAGNTGCATATCTGAGGTTATTGATATTTCTTCTGGAAATCTTGATTCCAGCCCCAGCCAAGCACAGCCACTGCTCCTTACCTTGGATGAGGGGTATCTCTTCACTGCTGCCCCTTCTGACCTTGAACGTGGATTAGCTCCTCTCGGCCCTTCTATGCTGTCAGAGCCTGGCATTCTCCGCTGCCGACCTTGGACCTGGGGTAGCGCCTCTCAGCCACCGCCCTGACCTCGGATGCAGGTAGCTCCTCTCCGCTGCCACCCCTGACTTCAGTGGTGGGGTAGCTCTTCTTGGCCATGCTTCTGCAAGGTCGTCGCAGCTGGTGTGCTCTCAGGTGCTCCTAGTACACGGTCAAAGGTCTAATAGAAAGCATCAGCCAAAAAAAATTCTATAGGATGACTAAGGGTTAACTGGGGTATCTATTTTACATGGGAATTTGTAGTATGATTCAGGGAGCTCAAACTCAGTGCTGTGTGACAACCTAGAGGAGTGGGATGGGGTGAGTGGTGGGAGGGAGGTTCAAGAGGGAGGGGTTATATGTATACCTGTGGCTAATTCATGTTGATGTATGGCAGAAACCAACACAAACATTCTCTAAAGCAATTACCCTCCAATTAAAAACAAATAAAAAATTTTTTTAAAGTTAACCAGGGGAAGAAGGAAGGTCTGGGTCTGTGCTTAGAGGAATATCAGTGCAATAGTGTAGAAAATGAGAAAACTGTTGGAGCTGCAAGTATTTTAGTTTTAAAAGGAGTTTAGAGCTGAATGGAAGGAGAGGGAAATGATAAGACTGAAGAGATAATTATTAACTATATCAGTGACTTGTCCACCTACCAAGGCTTAAGGATGGGCTCAGTGACATGACTACACATTCAAGTCTCTGCCTCCTAGCCTCCTTATGGATTATTTGAGCTGAGAATTTAAGTTTCAGATATAATTTTCAATGTCGTCCTTATGTTTTGCCCAGAGTTATACCATCTAACTTCCTTAGCAATAACAGTTTGTCTTAGCATCTCCCCAAGCAAGAACTTTTCTTCTGAAGTGTGTCAACATGGTCTTATTTCTAGTGTTTTCCATTTTTGATCCATTTTGGTAACTATATCTTCCCTGTTGTATTATACTTACTTTAGATTGATAAAGTATTGTTAACTCATGGATCCATCAATCTTTCTGAGAGATTCTGTCCCAAGGGCCAGTGAAAATCATCCATAAAAACAAGCCAAAGATTAACTTTTTTCTGATCTAAGCTGAAAGAATTTATCCCCTAAAGAAAACATAACTTGTCCATATTCATCAGGGTGTACAATTCTTTCCTATTGGTGAAAAACATGCAATCATAGCCCTTCATGATTTATAAGCCAATCTCACCAGTAGCCATTGTAGAATTTACTTTGAATTAAAAATATATTATGGAGATATTTTTAACTGATCAAAATTATGCCAATGGTTTGTGTGTGTTGACATTAATATGAGGGACTCAATTAACTAGTCTTCACCTAATGGTAATTTTGAAAAAAAAAAAAGTCTAATATTTTAGTTTCTGAGTTCAGCAGCTAGGAATGTCAATTTTTTTTTAAGTCTTTTCCAAAGGCTATGGAGAAATTTAGAAGTGGAGGAAGAAATTCTGACAAAAGCATTATGATTTTCTTTACACAGAATCTTTGCAATGCCTATTGTAAGTAGGTGATACAAATTTCCAGCAAAATTGCTCAAGCCTTTTTCATTCTTAGTATGATGAAAAAGGCATTCTACTTTAGTTGGTCTTCAGACTTTTTCCCCTTCTTCTGCATTTTATTTGAATATGCATAAATTCTATGCCCTTTGCTATTGAATCATTTTNTCCCCTAAAGAAAACATAACTTGTCCATATTCATCAGGGTGTACAATTCTTTCCTATTGGTGAAAAACATACAATCATAGCCCTTCATGATTTATAAGCCACTCTCACCAGTAGCCATTGTAGAATTTACTTTGAATTAAAAATATATTATGGAGTTATTTTTAACTGATCAAAATTATGCCAATGGTTTGTGTGTGTTGACATAATATGAGGGACTCAATTAACTAGTCTTCACCTAATGGTAATTTTGAAAAAAAAAAAAAGTCTAACATTTATTTTCTGAGTTCAGCAGCTAGGAATGTCAATTTTTTAAAAAGTCTTTTCCAAAGGCTATGGAGAAATTTAGAAATGGAAGAAGAAATTCTGACAAAAGCATTATGAGTTTCTTTACACAGAATCTTTGCAATGCCTACTGTAAGTAGGTGATAGAAATTTCCAGCAAAATTGCTCAAGCCTTTTTCATTCTTAGTATGATGAAAAGGGCATTCTACTTTAGTTGGTCTTCAGATTTTTTCCCCTTCTTCTGCATTTTATTTGAATATGCATAAATTCTATGCCCTTTGCTATTGAATCATTTTNAGGAGTTATAATAATATTAGACAAAATAAACATTAAGCCAAATAATTGTTACTGTAGACAAAGAAATACAATTATAATTATAAAATGGTGGTGGTTGGGGGGGGGGGTCTATTCATCAAAAAGATATAACTGTAAACCTAACAGTACCTAACAACAAAGGCCCAAAATACATGAAACAAAACTGACAGAATTAGGATGAGAAATAGCAATTCGACAATAATAGCTGGAAAGTTTAACATTTCAATTTCAATAATGGATAAAACAATAAACAGAAAATCAATAAAGAAACAGAAAATCTCAGTAACAACTATAAACTGTTTTGAATTAAAGACATGCATGAACACTTCACAGAGAATGCTTATATATAACAATAACAAAATACAGATTCTTCTCAAATACATAAGAAACATTGTCCAGATAGACCAAATATTAGGCCATAAAACAAGCCTCATTAAATGTAAAAGGATTGAAATCAAACAAAATACATTTTGAATCTCAGTGCAATAAAATCATTTCAATAACAGATGGGAATTTGGTACATTTATAAATATGTGGAGATTAAATCATATAGTCCTAAATAAAAAGTGGTTCCAAAAAACCAAAAGGGAATTTGGAAAATGCTTTGAGATAAAAAAAAAAAAAAAAAAGTATGAAAACCCAGCAAAGAACATACAGGATAAAACCAAAACAGAGGGGAATTTAAAGCTGTAAACACCTATATCTTGAGAAGGCAATGGCACCCCACTCCAGTACTCTTGCCTGGAAAAATCCCATGGACAGAGGAGCCTGGTAGGCTGTGGTCCATGGGGTCGCTAAGAGTCGGATACTGAGCGACTTCACTTTCACTTTTCACTTTCATGCATTGGAGAAGGAAATGGCAACCCACTCCAGTGTTCTTGCCTGAAGAATCACAGGGACAGGGGAGGCTGGTGGGCTGCCATCTAGGGGGTCACACAGAGTCGGACACAACTGAAGTGACTTAGCAGCAGCAGCAGCAGCAGCAGCAGCAAACACCTATATCAAAAAAGAAAAAAAGATCTTATATCAATAATCTAACTTTCCTCACTAAGGAAGTATAAAAGAGGAGCAAATTAAACTCAAAGCAGCGTTAGAAAGAAAATACTAAAAATTGAGGTTAAAATTAAGTAGATAAAAGAAAAACTATAGATAAAAGTCACCAAAGTATAAATTACTTAAAAAGATTTAGAAACCTTCTTTAGATAAACAAAAGGAAGCAATAAAAAGAAGGCTCAAATTACTAAAATCAGAAATATATGAAGAGAGATTACTATCAGCCTGCAGAATTAAAATGATAAGAAAACACTATGAAGAAATATATGCCAAAAAATTAGGTCATTTAGATGAAATGAACAAATCATGAGCATGACACAAAGTACAGAAACTAACTAGAAAAAATAAATAATCTGACTAGAACTATAACAAGTGAAGAAATAAAGTTAGCAGTATGAAAATGTCTAACAAAAGAAAGCCCGGGCCTACATGGATACACTACTAAATTCTTCCAAATATTTAAAGAAGAATTTTCTAAATAACAAGAGAGAAAGGGTAACTTACCAACTTATTCTATGAAGGCAGTATTATCTTTATACCAAAACCAAACAAACACATCAGAAAACAAAAAAATCATAGAAAAAATGTCATAGAAGAATATGGACATAAATATATTAACAAAATATGACCAAACTGCATCCAGCAACATATAAAAAGCATTCTATACTATGACCAAGAAGTATTTAGCTCAGGAATACAAGGTCACTTCAACATATGAAAATCAATCTATTGCACCATCTTAACAAAAATAGAAAAAAAAATCTAACTATTATCTCAATAGACAACAATAAAGCATTTGTCAAAAAGCACTCTCAACTTATGAAAACACTCTGCACTCAAGGAATACACAGGAACATTCCCAGTCTGATATAGGACATCTATGAAAAACCTATAACTAATATAATGTGTTCACGCATGCTAAGTCACTTCAGCTGTGTCTGATTCTTTTTAACCCCATGGAGTGCAGCCTGCCAGGTTCCTCAGTCTGTGGGATTTTCCAAGCAAGAATACTGGAGCAGATTCTCATGCCCTCCTCCACAGGATCTTCCTGATCCAGGGATCAAACCCAAGTCTCTCCCATCTCCTGCATTGGCAGGTAGGTACTTTGCCACTAGCACCACTGGGAAACCCCAGCTAACATTATGCTTAATAGCAAAAGACTTAAATTGTACCTATTAAGACCAGGAACAAGATAATGATGTTTATTCTCATTACTTCTATTCAACATTTCACTGGAGATTCTAGCCAGTGACAAATCAAGAAACTGGAAAGACAATTCAGATAATGAGCGAGAACATTTACAAATCATATACTTAAAGACTCTAATCTATAATATACAAGAGCTCTTACAAGTCAACAGTAAAAAAGAAAACCCAAATGGAAAATGAGCAAAAGATCTGAATGGTTATTTCTTCAAAGAAGTATACAAATGACCAATAAGCACATGAAAATATGTTCAACTTATTAAGGAAATATAAATCATATGAGATCCCACTTCACACACAATAGGATGGCTCTACAATAAGACAGATAAAAACAATTGATGAGAATGGGCAATTGAAATCCTCTACATTGTTGGTGGGGATGTAAAATGGTGCTACTACTTTGGAAAACAGTTTGGTCATTCCTAACAATGGAATGCAAGGAGAGCAAACCAGTCAGTCCTCAAGGAAATCAACCTGAATATTCATTGGAAAGGACTGTTGCTCAAACTACAATACTTTGGCCACCTGATGTGAAGAACTGACTCACTGGAAAAGACCCTGATGCTGGGAAAGCTGAAGGAAAAAGGAGAAGAGGCCAGCACAGGATGAGATGGTTAGAAAGCATCACTGACTCAACGGTACATAAATTTGATCAAACTCTGAGAGATAGTAGAGGACAGAGGAGCCTGGCATGCTACAGTCCATGGAACTGCAAAGAGTTCGACATGACTTAGTGACTGAGCAACAACAACAAATAATGTTAAATATAGTTAGCATATGGGCCTAGATATATGCCCAAGACCCTTGGAGAAGGACATGGCAATCTACTCCAGGGCTTCCCTGNCAGAGGAGCCTGGCATGCTACAGTCCATGGAACTGCAAAGAGTTCGACATGACTTAGTGACTGAGCAACAACAACAAATAATGTTAAATATAGTTAGCATATGGGCCTAGATATATGCCCAAGACCCTTGGAGAAGGACATGGCAATCTACTCCAGGGCTTCCCTGGTAGCTCAGATGGTAAAGCATCTGCCTACAATGCAGGAGACCTGGGTTCAGTCCCTTGGTGGGGAAGATCCCCTGGAGAAGGAAATCACAACCCACTTCAGTATTCTTGCCTGGAGAATTCCATGGACTGAGGAGCCTGGTAGGCTACAGCTCATGGGGTTGCAAAGAGTCGGACACAACTGAGCGACTTCACTCACATTCTTGCCTGGAGAATCCCACATATAGAGGAGCCTGATAGGTTATGGTCCATAGGGTCACAAAGAGTCAGACATGACTGAAACAACTTAGCTTGCATACATACCCTCAAGAGGATAGAAATCATATGCTCACACAAAAAGCTAGCACATAAATTTTAATAGCAGCTTATTCATAATAGCTGAAAAACAGACTAGGCAAATGCCTATGAATTGATGAATGGAAAAACACAAGCTCATCTATCTGTACAATGGAATAGTATTTAGCCATAAAAAGTAGCAATATATTAGCATACACTATAACTTGGCTGGCCTTTGAAACATATTATGTAAGAAATCAAACATAAAAGGCCACACACTGTACAATTCCATTTTTATAGTAAGTCCAGATTAGGTAAATTACATAGAGATAGAAAGATGAGCATTGGCCAGGGGCTGGGGGAAGGAGAAAATGGCTGCTGATGGATATAAGATTTGTTTGGGGGGGTAATGAAAACTTTTTATATTGTTGATGATTAGAGAGCTTTAGAATATACTAAAATTCACTGAATTCTATACTTGAAAACATTGTTTTTTTTCCAGTTGGTTATGTTCAGTAAAAATATAAATTTAAAAATCAAGTCTAGAAAAGTTCAAGATGCTACACAAATAAATTAAATGTCAGTCACATAAAATTATAAATTCTAAAAAAAAGAAAATAATTTGGGCACTCAATGCATAACATGACAATGTAAAGCATGAACACAAAACTTAATAGACTTGCAAAGAAGTATGTATCAATGTGATATATAAAGAGGAACATAGTCAATAGAAACTGAACCAAAATTATGCATATGAAAAAATATTAGCAAACAGAATCAAGCAACACAAATAAGTCATTTCTCACATATATTCTAATTCTTCAGTCAACAAACATCCTGTTAAGCTCTGACTCACTACACTGTCATCTTCATTTTACAAATATATTTGCTCTACCAAAGTGAAGTATTTGACAATTCATTTACTATAAATGACCCTTAACTTATGGATCATTAAAATTTTTCTACAATGCAGTTCTATTCATGTTACTGAGTTTTATGCTTATGCATTTTAATTATCTATATCCAATCACTTGTTCACTATATTAGAAAGAAAGAAAGAAAGTGAAGTCGCTCAGTCGTGTCCAACTCTTTGAGACCCCATGGATTGTAGCCTACCACGCTCCTCCATCCACGAGATTTTCCAGGCAAGAGTACTGGAGTGAGTTGTCATTTCCTTCTCCAATGCATGAAAGTGAAAAGTGAAAGTGAAGTCACTCAGTCATGTCCTACTCTTAGCAATCCCATGGACTGTAGCCTACCAGGCTCCTCCATCCACGAGATTTTCCAGGCAAGAGTACTGGAGTGAGTTGCCATTTCCTTCTCCAGAGGATCTACTCAACCCAGGGACTGAACCTGGGTCTCCTCCATTGTAGGCAGATGCTTTACCATCTAAGCTACCCTCAATTGGCTAATTACTTAGAAGACACTTCTAATTATATAATTAATTATGTCACATTTAATATGTGGGAATATGTTCATGTTAACAATCTGAGGACCTCTATCTCCACATTACCTTTTTTGAAATTCTGTGTACCTATTGCTCCTATATATAGTTAACAGTTTATTTTCTCTTGCTTTGGATATCTAAAATCTCAAATATCATGAAAAGTCTAGTCAATAAATTACTTCACAGTGTCTTGTTTTGAGATTATTTTACCTTAAAGTACTTTAAATTTTATATTAATGAGAAATAGCTCACATGATTGTGTGTATTCTCTTACTTGTACCTAAATGTGATAATTATTATCACAGTTTACACTATTTTCCACTAATATGCTTCAAATTATGCATTCACATCATCTTAGTGATCACACACACAAAAAAATTTCTGTTATAAGTCTACACCCAATATGTTTCTGAGGAGACACATAAGAATTGACCAAAAAGAAAATTAAAAATCTGTTTTCAAAGCCAGGACAGAGTTACAACTTTCTTTGTCACAGAGTTTGTAGAATTTGTTGTTATTTAATCTTTAGCAGTCATTCATAGTTTATATTAGATTCTTAAATATGTGAAATTCACAAGTGCTTTTGGACCATATATTATTTTTCGTCAGACTCCCTCTTTACCATTGTGGCCTCTTATACATACTGATGATCTCCAGTCACAAATAATTTTGAAAGAAAATCTTTTAAAAATTATATTTTTCAAAAAAATTTTAATTTTAGAGTACAGATCAAAGAAGACATATTTTCTTTTAATGAGAAGTAGACTTATGGAGAACATATTTGTGGTTAAAGGAAGTGAAAGTCACTCAGTAGTGTTTGACTCTTTGCTACCCCACGGACTATACAGCCCATGGAATTCTCTAGGCCAGAATAGAGTGAATATAGCCTTTCCCTTCTCCAGGGGATCTCCTCAACCCAGGGATCAAAACCAGGTCTCCCACATTATGATGGATTCTTTACCAGCTGAACCACAAGGGAAGCCTGAGAATACTGTGGTGGGTAGCATATTCCTTCTCCAGCAGAGCTTCCCAACCCAGGAATTGAACCCGGGTTTCTGGTATTGCAGACTGATTCTTTACCAACCGAGCTATCAGGGAAGCCTGGTTAATTATATTTCAATCAGTTTAGTGCTATCTTAAGTTGTGGCCAATTTAGATTTTCTGCTAGTTCAAGTGTGAAACCTTCTTTTAATGGACAGCAAAATCATCAGCATTAGCCACAGTAATTGGCTGTTTAACTGTCAATGTCATATGTTGTTGAAATTCTAAAAATAAAAGTGGAATTCAAAATAGACTGTCTACCATAATTATTATTAGCAGTGCTCTAAGGAGATATGCATCCCCTAGTAAAACTACAAGTTCATATCAAGCACTACTAATAAGAATTGAGTAACAGATACTTGGCATTCCTAACTAAAGCTCATTTCTTCTGATATCAAGTAAAGCTTAGTTAAACAGAGCAAAAGTCAAAGGAAATATGACGTCTCACATGGTAATTGGTAAAGAACTTTGATTCATTTGAGTGTGGTTTTCTTCTTCATCCTTAGTTGGGCATAGCATGGTTTTCAGGCATTATCTCATACAATAAATAAATATTCAAAGAGAGCCCCAGAAGACAATCTCCCCAAGGGTTAACAGTACGCTCAATTTGGAGAATGGAGTACATATACAGGACATTATCAGAAGATGTGATTAAAAATGTATTCTCAAATTTATCTTCCTATAAAATTGCATGCCAATGTCTTTCTTACATGTATTTAAACAGGGAAAACATTTTTTTTTTAATCTTTGATTCTTATCCTGCTTCATTGCCTTGATTATTAAACCCTAAATTTAAGATCCACACACTAGGGCATCGTATCTATAACTTGGTGGATTCAGAAAATAATGTGCATGTGTATGAATGTGTAATGTGTGCACAGACAGATATAGAGACAAAAGAGGGAAAGAGAAAGCAACAGCAAATATGACAAAATGTTAACTTTGGAGAAATTTGGTTGAAGGTTATACAGAATTCTTTGATTATTCTAGAAACATTTCTGTGCTGAAATTTTATCAAAATAAAATTTAAAAGAAAAAAACAGGCCCCACTTTATAAAATTCTTGACTCTTTTGTCATTCAGGAAGTTAAAAACAGAAATATACAGTTTTCTATGAAACTTAAAAAATATGAGAAATCCAAGTTCTATAAAAGAAGCATGTGCAAACCCATTTAGATAATAAGTTTCTTTCCAGAATTTATAGGGCTCAATGGAAGTAAGTATATGGATACCAGAATATTTCACTTTGCACAACATATTTGCTAATAGTTCTTTCTTAATTCCATGAGGCATACCTTTAGGAGAGAGACTGCTATTCCAAAGTTCTGA
The DNA here is from genome assembly GCA_006410615.1 of Neotragus moschatus. NCBI lineage: Eukaryota > Metazoa > Chordata > Mammalia > Artiodactyla > Bovidae > Neotragus > Neotragus moschatus. The sequence continues at coordinate 1,780 of SJYA01000442.1, read as the reverse complement.
TTTATGAAATGCAGTAAGTAGTACTATAAATCTCTGACTCTGTAATAAAGAATAGAAAATGAATTCCTATAGCTTTCTCCTGGAGAACAAAATATAGTCCTTTTCTCTATTATCTACTTGCAATACAAATTTTGTATCATAATTACATTCACATAATAGTAGGTGTGAGAAATATATGTAATAAGAAAGTGAACATCAATTTACATTCCTGCTATATTGTTCCCAATATATCCAAGTATAATTTGTGGGTAAGTAAATGGACAGTGTGACCCATATACTCTCTTGCTTGATTATATTTCAGCTGCCTTTTTTCTCTAAAGCTACATCTCAAAAAGCAGGGTATTTTTATTCATTTTTTAGTATAATATATAATTAAACCTGTCATACAGTAAAATAGTAGTAATTCTGCAGATAACAGAAAATCTAATAGATGATGAATGGATATTCTAAGTCCTTATATCCTTACAAGAATCTCAATAAAACCATAAAACTGCTTGTCAACCTTGATTATCTCATCATAAAAACAAACAAAGCTTTATAAGTCATTTATTTTTTCAACAAACATTCGAGTGTCTTTCTATGTGCTACTGATTCTGTAGTCTTCAGGGATTGGCAATGAACAAAATGGAAAAAATAAAATCCCTGCCTTTTGATGAGCTATTAGAATAGAGCANATAGATGATGAATGGATATTCTAAGTCCTTATATCCTTACAAGAATCTCAATAAAACCATAAAACTGCTTGTCAACCTTGATTATCTCATCATAAAAACAAACAAAGCTTTATAAGTCATTTATTTTTTCAACAAACATTCGAGTGTCTTTCTATGTGCTACTGATTCTGTAGTCTTCAGGGATTGGCAATGAACAAAATGGAAAAAATAAAATCCCTGCCTTTTGATGAGCTATTAGAATAGAGCAAAAAATAAAAATAGACAATTAAATACAATGTAATAGATATAAGATGATTAATGTGGCACATTGAAAAAAAAGGGGAGTTCTTTTTTATAAAGTGACATTTCAGTATCAGTGAACATGTAATGTGGAGAGAGTTTTCACTCAGTGCAAAGTTCTTCAAACATACACAGAAATAGTTGGTCCTACCAGGGCTCAAAGAAGAGGGTATAAAGGAGAGGAGAGAGAGAAAGTAAGATTACTAAGATCCCAGGGTCGGGGGGGTGGACTAGATCATGTAGTTATTTCAAGAACTTTGGTTTTACTTCAGAATGAAATGGGAAGTCATTGGAAGGTTTTGAACAAAGAAGTGATCTTATTCTGCCCGTGAAATTGAGTATAATTTATTATAAGCAGAGGTGGAAGGGAGAAACCCATTTGAGAGACTATGGTTGTAATGCAGAAGCCAGATAATAGTGACTTGGATCAGTCAAATGTCTTCCAGTTACTCCAGACAAGGTTGATCCAAACTTGGAAACTCTGGCCCAGTTTCTCCTCCTAGAAAATTAGTGAAAGATTGATCTCTTTGTTTTAAGAGTTAATGTTCCATTAGCATTTGAGTGCCCTAGATTGGAAGTCATAGCCAATTTGAGTGGAAAATAAGTTTAATAGGACAAGCAAAACGTTTCCATGTATATCAAGATGCCTATTCTTCCTCCTTTGTTTAACATCTGTATTTGTATTTGCAGAGCAGCAGCTGCTGCTGCTGCTAAGTCACTTCGTCGTGTCCGACTCTGTGTGACCCCATAGATGGCAACCCACCAGGCTCCCCCGTCCCTGGGATTCTCCAAGCAAGAACACTGGAATGGGTTGCCATTTCCTTCTC
>SJYA01000441.1:9296-50013 GCA_006410615.1 Neotragus moschatus | reverse complement strand
TTGATAAGAAATAAGAATGATAGAATATACCTAATGTGCCTCAAAATTAAGAACAATTTCATCATTCACCTTCTGTTTCCAAAGAAGATTTTAGTAATCTTTAGTGTTTTGCTAATTATTTACATTTCCATTCACTAGCTCCATAATTTCATTGTAAAAGTTCAGTATTCAAACAATATGCAAATATTGAAGCATTTATCATCATTTCTCAGGAGAAGTGAAAAATACCCAAAGTACCTGTTCTCCGGACACTTCCATTTTATTCAAGCTAGTCAGACAAGAAGAAAACAAATAGAAGCCAGTGTGGAAGGAACTTGTAAATACTATAAGGAAAAATAAGGCACAGTTTAATAGAGACTTCTCATTTTTCACCAAAATAAACATTGTACTCTTTTTACCTGAGAAAGTAGATGTACTGCACTAGGCAGCCTCCAGTTGAGGTCAAGTGTAATTATATGATGGATTTTTATTCCCTGAAATGTGGTCAGAAGTTACATGTATAGCATAAAAATACAAATCGAAATTAAAAACTGCTATACTCCTTTTTTTTTCATGCTTGATATCTCACTAGCATGGATGGTGATGACCCCAGTAACCCTGTATGCTATATGAAAATTGTAACCTAGATTCACTCAGCCTGAGATTCTGAGCAAAGATGTGAAGGAGATTCATACCACTCTCACACCTCCATGCTCCCTGTAAAGTGAGCAATCAAATTCTATTGTGTTCAAGTTATTAATGAAATTAAAATATGGAAGCAGTCTTGTTCAGGCTTCAGAAGCAGGAGAGCAGGCCTCTGACCAGCTTCTGACCTGCCTAGACACTGCCTGGATTCCGTGCCTGCCTGCAAGAACAGCAAGTCAGGCAGCACTTGAGATAAGAAAGAGCGTGGATCTTGGAATTCTTGAGCCCCTGAAGGTCTGGCCAACCCCTGGGGTCTAAGAAGTCTTATGATTCACAGGTGAAACAAATAGCAATATAAAAGTTAAAAGCACTGCATTTTTTGTGCCCAGACTGCTGATGATATCGGTTTGTGGCCTGGGATTAGCAGGAACTCCCCAAACCACAATTTGAAGTCTCACCCATAGAACGGATGTACCACCCCAGGACCCTTTCCTAATTGGGACTTCAGGTTGCTGTTAACAAGGGACTTCCCAGTGCTGTTCAAGCCTGCATGTAGGTTGTCTGTTCAACTTGGTCATGTACATGCTGTTATTTCTTTCTATTGTTCCTTTTTCTTTTCTTTTAATGACTGTATATTGAAATTAAGTCAAATAATCTTCTATTTAAAAACATCAAAATTGTTAATTTGTGTGTAACAAGTGGTTTATTTTGTTAACGAATCCTTTGAACTTAAAATGAAAGTAAAACTTTTGGCAAAGCATAAGTCTATGGGACATGAACATATATACATGGTATTTCACACAGGATGGCTAAAAAAGCCTCCCTAGAGAAGAAAGGCATAGAGCTTTAATGAATAGAGAGGCTAAGTTATGTATCCATCAAAAGCAAAGTATGACTGCCCAATCAAAATATAATTGCAAAGAACTGGAGGCAGAGTATTTTTGTTTTTGAGAAAGAGCAAGAATATTTGTGCTAGAGCACAAGCCCCACATGGAAGCAAATGAGGTCAGAGATGAATGTATTATGGTGCCATGTCATACAGAGCCTTGAAGACCAGGATTAACTTTATGAGTTTCACTCTGTGTGAGATGAAGAGCCAGCTATGTAACATGATCTAATTACATGCAAAAATCCTAACTTTTGTGTTGATAATTGAATATATAATGCAATGGTTAAGTAGAAGATTAGTCTATTGAATAATGTAAGCATTTAATAATATATTTTCCCTGATAACCACTGCTTTAGTTACACTTAATAAACTTTGATGTGTCTTTTTCCTTTTCATTCAATACAAATGTTAAAAAATTTCCCAGACATTTCCTCTCTTCTTTGGCGCGTGCCTATATAGAAGTGTGTTGATCATTTGCTAAATATATGAAAGGGTTTCCAGATAGCTTTCTGTTATTGATTTTAGTTTCATACATTCTAATCTGAGAAAATCCTTTGTATGACTTTTATTTCTAAAAATCTAAGGGTTGTTCTACAACCCAGAAAATTTGCCTACCTTAGTACACGTTTCATATGCACCTGTTAAGAATTTCTTCTGTTTTTATATGGACTATACAGTTTTGAAGTTTGTAGATAGGTTTATTAGGTGTCCTATCCCTTACTGAATTTTTGTCTATTCTTTTGATCAATTCCTGAAAGAAGAATATTGACGTCTTCAATTATGTTTGTAGATGTTTCTTTCATTTTTCCTTTTTATTCTATCAGATTTCTTTCATGTATTTTGAAGCTCAGCTTTTACATGTATGTGCATTGAGGATTTTCGAATGATCTTAGGTAACTGACTACTTTTTCATACTGTAACATCCCTCTTTATCCTTGACAATGTTTCTTGTTCAGAATTCTGTTTCATCATATATTAATAGAGGCATTTCAGCTTTAATTAACATGCACAGGCATATTAATAGGAAATTTGATCAATTCGGGGGCTGATCAAGGAAAAAGATACAACCATGAGGTGACGTTTTGAGAGGCTTGTATTTTGTGGGGGCAGGAAAGCCCTTCACAGCAGGAGTCTGTCCAGAGGCTCTTGTGAGATTGTTCCTCAGAAAAGGAAGAGAACAAGAGAACTCCCAGGAGAGACAATGGACTTATATGTCTAGTGATGGGATGTCAGAGGGCTACAGGAGGGCAACAGTGGTTTGGGGTTTTTATGGTTTGGTCTTATCTTGTGTGTTGCTAGATGTGAGGTTTTATGAGTATGTAAAGCAGGCAAGCTCCAAATGGCTAAAAATCTGCTTATTTGGGCTCTCTTAAAAGTAATTCGATGTGCAAATATTTTAGTTTGGCACTAGATGGCTTTTGAGCAAATGGATCACAGCCTGCAATGAAGAAATAAATAACCTAGGAGTCAATATACTGAAGCCATCTTTTTGTCTCATTTATAAAACAACTCATCCCTGGGCCCAAGTTGTTTTATCATCTAAAGTGTATGTTGTTTTATAGTGTTTGAATATGGAGCCAGTGATAAATCATTCCCAATACCCAGAATCCTATAAGATGCAAACTAAGATTTTCAAGCTCAGTCACAGTCAATCTGCCCTTTTTAGTGGGGAAAGCTTGGAGGATCGATCAGAAAAGGGAAGAACTTTGATTTGTTCCATCTGTTCAGTCAGCAGAGTGATGCTGTGGCCCCTTTGGTGCATGGTGTTCACCATCTGTAAAATCGATGATTATTTTCTGCCCATAGACCAGATGTGTCAAAGGTACAGAGACCGATTTCTCATCTGGTTCTTGCACAGATCCTTCAGGGCAGACTGGAACTCAGGGTGAAATGGAAGACATGTTTTCTTTTCAAGGTAGAATTGGCCTCTTTTTCTTGGCCTTTCTGCCTTTTCTGTTTTTATTACTTTGTGTGTGCTAACCAGCAAGGAAGATAAGTGACCCCAGTCCCCCTGTAATGATGTGTGTTAGTCGCTTAGGCATGTCCAACTCTTTGTAACCCCATGGTCTATAGCCAGCCAGGCTCCTCCATCCATGGAATTCTGCAGGCAAGAATACTGGAGTGGGTTGCCATTCCCTTCTTCAGGGGATCTTCCTGAACCAGGGATCAAACCCCGGCCTCCTGCATTGAGGGCAGATTCCTTACTGTCTGAGCCACCAGGGAAGCCCTGTAGTGATGTCATGGTGCTTTTTTTCTCTAAATGGCATCAGGGTTCTACTCCAAGGTTCACTTCTGTCTCCTCTAACTGACTCTTCCATCTCACCTCCTCAGGAGTTTGGACTCCATCTTCCTCTGTGGGAGGCGCCTTCATAAGGAGCAGCTGTGAGCAGCATACACTACAAGGCTGCTGGTTTGCAGCACTGCTGAAGGATGATAGCCATCTCCTCTGGAGTCTGGGAAGAGGCAGGAATATTAGCATTCCTGCCTTTAATCCCTTTTGTTGTTCAGTCACTGAGTCATATCTGACTCTTTGTGACCTCGTGGACTGCAGCACACCAGGCCTCCCTGTCCTTCACCATTTGCTCAAACTCATGTCTATTGATTCAGTGATGCCATCCAACTATCTTATCCTCTGTCATACCCTTCTCCTCCTGCCTTTAATCTTTCCCAGCATCAGGGTCTTTTCCAGTGAGTCAGCTCTCCACATCAGGTGGCCAGATTATTCGAGCTTCAGCATAAGTCCTTCCAATGAACATTCAGGGTTGATTTCCTTTAGGATTGAATGGTTTAAACAATGCTTTACCTGGTTCATCCCAAGGAGGAGGGTCTTGATATTCCTCTGGAGAGGAGCTCCGTCCCTAACACTAGATCCAAGAAAGATAGTAGCAAAGCCATATTAGCTGTTTACAAAGACGTCTCTCCTAGCTGTGCTTAGCAGATGACCTTGACCATGCTGTCTCTGCCTTACAGGCTCCTTACTCTGCCATTGCAGTTCTTAGGGCCAGGATATCCTCACCTCAGAGAACTGCTTCAAACTGCCGAAAGGAACTTGCCCTGCCATAGCCTATTAGGATGTCAGGGACAGCCGACTCTTGGTCCAGAAGCATGCACTCCTTCTTTATTTAGACTCACAGGTCTTATGACGTCTGGTAGCTGCCTAGTGGCAATCCATAAAGCAAAGTCCACTGTGGACAGTTTGAAATTGCTTCAAAAGGCAAAGGTAAAAACAGTCTGGAAAAGTTGAATGTTGATAAAATCAGGAATATGTGGCATAACATTCTAATAGCAATAATGATTAAAACATGTGATGAGTTTTCTTTGCAGGAAACTTGCCAGGAAGTTGTAGAGAGATTCATTATTCTGCTAGAAGCTTAATAAAAGTTACCTGAAAAAAAGTTCTTTACAATACCAACTCTAGAAATTTACATAATGTAATTTATATCAGAATTCAAATTATGTGATTATTTAACATCTGTGAAAAGGACAATTGCAACACACATATATAAAGAGTAAAAAATTGTTCCTTATATTGTTTTTCCTTAATGTTGGCTTTATAGTGTTTTTGCTGTTTCTTCTTCTATTTTTACTACTTAGTCATTTCTTAGTAAATAACACTTCTTTTATAAATAACAAGTCCCAAAAGATACAAAATGTGAGGTTTTCCTGTCTTACTGACTCAACAGTCATTTGTAATATGTTATATACACACACACATCCATAAATAAATATTTTTATTCTACTTGCTTTGAGTATTCTGCCAGAAGAATGTAGTTATATATAACGAGTTTAGTGAAATAAATTATACATGCAATAAATTCTCTTGAAGTTAAGAAATCCTTTGCAAATGTGAATCTGTGACCAAAGTAATGAATACTTACAATGTATTTACTAAGTACTGAGTCTAGTCCATGTATTTCATTTCCACAGCAACCCTGTGATATAGGTACTATTTTCTTTCCTTTGACACAGATGGTGAAACTGAAGAATTTAGAGAAACAGAAAAGTAGAATAACTTGTTCAAGATCACATGGCTACAGAACAGTGGATCTGTTTTCAGAGTTAGTCTCTTTTGAGTTTTGTGATTTTAATCATTGTTCCAAATTATCTCCCTATAATAAACATAATGACTGTTAACACTGGTATTGCTATTAATAGACTTATAAATACGTTCATATAAATAATCTCTTTTAATTCTTACTATTACTTCATTTATTGATATTTTAAAATCAAAATATACTTTTGAGTTACTTGTTATGTCTACTCCATGTACTGTTACTTGAGAATATCAACATCTACTATTGATAACCATGTATTCTGCAAATCTTTGAGGTATTTATAATTGTGGGGGAGAAATGAACTTTATCTTATGCTTTTAAGTGATTTTGGCCAGTCCAAGGATTAGATTGACGTGAGACAGATTAACAGAAGAAAATCAAACAAAAGTTGAAAAACATATTCACATGGCAGAGACCAAGGAAAACTGAATAACTTACTAAAATGATTGAAATCTATCTTCAGCTAAAGACAAAAGAGGATGTTGAGGGTAATGGTTTAGAGACTTCAGAGGGGAAAGTGAATGTGAATCTGAAAGTTGTTCAGTCGTGTCTGGCTCTTTGCAACTCCGTAGAGTTCATGGAATTATCCAGGCTAGAATACTGGAGTGGGTGGCCTTTCCCTTCTTCAGGGGATATTCCCAACCCAGGGATTGAACCCAGGTCTCCCACATTACAGCCAGACTCTTTATCAGCTGAGCCAAGAGGGGAAGAAGGCAATTTACCTAGAGATGGAAAAACAAATGATTGGTAAATAAGTGTTTGCAGGGCCATGCCAAGACTATGGGGCCCAGAGTGAACTCTGATCTCTAGGCTTTGGCTAGAGATTCTCCACCACAGATCGCCTGTGGTCTTTGCAGATGTCTCTGGTAATAGCTCTATTTATCTATAACAAGCCTTCCACCCAAAGTGTTTTAGGCAATGAGGGGGAAGGTCAAAGTTTCTTCCTGAGTCCTTTGGACTTTGGTTTTTAAGCTCAAAATAATTCATGTGCCAAAGAAACATTTTGAGGTGGCAAATTTTGTTCCCCTACACAATATTATAAATCATAATCACAATATTCTGAAGGCCAAAAATCAATGTCCTCACTTTACAGATAAGCCTGAGATTCAGAATGTTAAGGAAACTTTTCAAAAAGCTCACAGCTATCTAGGTGGAATTGCTGAGACGTGAACTCAATATTTGTGAATCTGGTTTCAGTCTTTCCACTGTATCTCAAAATTATCCGGGTTTTCATTCTTTAAAAAGAAAAAGTATTCAACTGAGATTACCTTTTGATCATCAGTGGTCTCTGAACTGGCTCAGGGGAAATATAATCGTTATCGTCAAATGTAAATTCCAAGAGTAATTCATTCTCTCCTTTTACCATCCTCTTCTTGCCTTCCACCATGAAGTTGTAGTCCAGAAAATATGATGCACATGCCAAAACAAACTTTTTAAAATATCTCTACATTTCCTTACTCTTATTCCAATTGCCTTTTTAAGGTGATGTTCATACACTCTCTGGATACCATATTAGGTATTTCTTCTGACATTTAGTATTAAGTACCAATCTCTACTGCAGGTCAGTCCTTGAGAAATTGTCAATAATCTGTGTTTTTAAATACTATCATGTTTATGCTGAGTATGTGAATATTGAACATTTTATAAATCACTTGGACTTTAGTGTTTCCATTTATTTATTTTTTAAATTATAAACCATTCTCATGTGAAAGAAAGATTAAACACCAATTTGAACAAGTTCTAGCAAGCTATTTATTCTCCCATTACAGTGTGCAGCCATGTGCGACTATAATTTTTGGGTTCAAGCTCCCAGAGAACACTTGATAATTGAATTCATGCTTATCAAATTGATGTTTGAAAAATTTAGTGCTATGAGATTGATTTTTTTTAAGGAATACATACAGATATATTAAAGTCCCAGGTGGAACCAAACATGTTAAAAAAAACAGCTCTGGTGTCAAAACTTAACTTACTATACATGGGTATGAAGCTTCTGGATTTTAAAAATATACATTAAATACTGATCTAGATATATATGACATTTCTACAAGTAGAATATATAAAAATATATATGTACATTATTTTTCTTAAAAAAATCCCTGTACTGTTTCACCTTGCTAACAAGAAAAAGGAAAAGGAAAAAGAAAAAAGAAAAAAATAACGGCTAGATGTCTACAAAATAAAGTCCAGGACATCTTCATAAATTGAATCTTTGTAGATAACCAAGAAATGGACTCTCTATTACCTTTTAATACAACATAACATAGTTTTAAGCATATGGATTTGAGAGACAAGCTATCCAATTATTAAGCCCTGTTCAACCATTTATTAACTATATGATTGGAATAATATTCTATGTGCTATTTCCATCTCCTATAAAGTAGAATTAATAAAAGTATCTTATATTTTTCAATAAGATTAATGAAAAATATGAAAAATGCTTACAAACTTTCATGGCATATAATTAACACTATATTTGCTTTCTTAACTCTTTTTCACTAAGTTGTTTGAAGCCACAAATTATAACCCAAATTTACATAAATAATTGGTTCACAATTATATTAGTGAAAAAGGAAAACCTGTGCCATTTTTAAAAATCGAAGATAAGTCAACAATATATACTACTATTTCTTCTATTCCACACATAGGTGGAATAGCACACATAGGTGCTTCCCATTAAAGTAAGAAAAACTTTTTTTTATATTAAAATATATAAGGATTAGAAAGAAATTGTAGTTTTTCACAGATGATATGGATTTAAAGTAAATATTGCATTGTCAACTCCATTTATATGTCCATAAGCAGCACAAATAGAAATTTAAATATATTTTCAAAATATCATCTATAATGAATAACAAAATTCAATGTAACAAGGAATAAATCTAACATATTTTCAAAACCTATATTTTCACAATTAGAAAAATTATTGACTTTTATGAGAACATAAATATTTGTGGGTGTGACGATTAAATATTAACAAGACGTCAATTCTCTTTATGAGTAGTTCAAAATGGAGCCATTATCAATCAAAACTCCAAAGAATTTTGTGAAGAACTTTTCAACTAGATTTTAATGATTATATATTGTAGAAAAGGCTTCAAAATAGTCAACACATTCTTAAAGGAGAAAGACTATATAGTGGTATTACTAAAATGTTCAATTTATTTAAAAAACCATTAATCATGAAAGAGGATTAAAAGTATTTTGCTGTTAATATGTGAAGAACAGGAGTAGGAATGGTCATTCATTCACCTTCTTGCCCTGTGGCTTTATCCAGCTCTCACAGGGTTTTACAGGACACTGAATCACTCTAGTAATGTCAGTATGTTGATTGGACTTGGTGAACAGGAAGTGATAGGCACCTTAGATGCCTGTAAGTGTGCCAAACAACAAATTGTTTGAAGTTTTTAGGTGTCTCTAGTCTAGGGCATACAAGTGGCCATGAGTGGCGCTTCCTATCATAAAGAAAATTCTTGGTGAACTTCTTTAGATTTTGGAAGCAGTCTATATCACAGTAGGAGATACTATTGCAACCTACTTATCATGTGACTGAGAAGTCTGACAGTTTCAAGTCACAGAGAAAAAGAGAACCTTGTAGCAGGCTCAAGTTGCAGTGCAAAATGCCTTTTATTTGAGCCGTGTGTGTGTGTTCAGTAGCTTCAGTCACGTCCAACTCTTTGCAACCCTATGAACTGCAGGCTGCCAGGCTCCTCTGTCCATGGGATTCTTCAGATAAGAATACTGGAATGGGTTGTCATGCCCTCCTCTAAGGGGTCTTCCCAATCCAGGAATCAAACCTGTGTCTCCTGAACTGCAGGCAGATTCTTTATTGCTGAGCCACCAGGGAAACCTCTTATTTATGCCATATGTCCCAAGAAATCAGTGGCATTAGAGACATTTTGAATAAAGATGATCTGTGATGTCTCTGGTAGGCCCAACAGCAGATTTTCAGTAAGGTTGTGGAGAAAGGGAATGCCATTTGTGACAAAACAACGAGAGAAAAACCAGCAAAACAAAACTACTCTGGTAGAAAAATCCCTGGCATGATCTGGGTTTCTAACCATGGATTCTGCATTCTCCATTTGAAGTTGGGTATTATTAGATCTAGTGAACATAAAGTCAGCAGAACAAATAAGCAAGCAATTGTACAGTGGAGATGCTATAGTGAGAATTGAACTTGAAAAGATCCAGAAGGCATAAAGAAAATTACATTATTTTTGTGGCCCAGTTTTCATAATACTTATCCATATTATATTGACATTCTCTTTCAGCTTTTACGCCTATGGCTCATGGGTTTTTCTACACCTGGACTGCTTCCAAGATAGATCAGCCCAACATGCTGGTACTAGCTGAAAAGAGACTGCTGCCACACACCGAGCAAGAGTGATTCTTTAGGACAGTGGTAAAAGGAATGCCTCTCAGCACAACTGTGAGTAATAATCGTGTTATTAAATCCATATGGGTTGAGATGTGGTTTGGAGTATGGAATGACTCGAATAGATTTTCAGTGGTCTGAGAAAAGTATTAGAAGAATGGAGACAAGGAAAGCTGAGAAAGAAACTTCAAATTGCAAACATCACAGAGGAAGCTCAATACAATTGGGTGAAAATAAAGACTCAACCTCTTTCCTGGTGACATAAATAATGGCATGATGGGCCTATGAAAGGGGTAGCCGTGGAGTTGAGAGTACTTCTGAAACTCTCTTAGCTGATTTTCTGCCCTGTAATAGCTGTGACAAAACAATTGCAGCCACCACCTTATAGGGCCAAAGAACAAAGGCTTAGAATCCCTGAGGAGAGTTGTTGGTTACCTTACAGTGTCTGTAACATGATAGATAGGTTGTTCTTTTTTTCCCAACAAATTCTCTTGTGTCTTTGCAAAAAATGTGGTTTGGCACCACTTGTGACAAGAGAGGGTTTTATGCAGGTCAGTTCAGTTCACTCACTAAGTCGTGTCTGACTCTTTGTGACCCCGTGGAATGCAGTATGCCAGGCTTCCCTGTCCATCACCAACTCCTGGAGCCTACTCACTCATGTCCATCGCATTGGTGATGCCATCCAACCATCTCATCCTCTGTTATGAGTAAATCTGAATGGTGTAAGAAGTGGGCTGCATTGAATATTTCTTGTGTGCTGTTTGAGATTCTCTTTACCTTTCATCACTACTGTGACAAACAGTTTGGTGCAGCCTTCAAGCAGTTTTGCTCAGATGCAATCTGATAGTGCTCTGCTAATTGTTGCTTCAGGTATGTTTGGCTTCCTACCATAGGGCTCATCTATGAGTGACCCATGGAAACACTTTTGGCATCTTTCATGTGCAACCCATGGAGCATGATTAATTTCTAGAGGGCAAGCATTGACCAATAACTATGGGAGCTAAGAGTTAAATGCTTCTTTTTTCCCTCATAGCCACAAATATACTAGATGCTTTTTAATAAAGCTTCTCACAAGCTGCTAGAAGATGAAACAACCAGTTATGTACGGATGGCAGTCTCAGTAGCTCATCCCTCTTATATTACCTTCTTTGCTTCATTTTCTCTATCCTTCATTTCCACAATCTGGCATCATATTATAGTCTCAAGTAAACTTCTTGTTCTTAAGCCTTAACTTTAGGTTCTACTATTACAGAGAAGGCAGCAACGTAATAAAATAACATTTGCAAAGCCATCAGTTGAACACAGAGGAAAACATTTATTTTTCTAGTTTATTGAGCTTAACATTTACTTGGTCACTCAAAAATCATTAATCAATTATATATGTGTGTGCTGTTGCTTCAGTTATGTCTGACTCTATGTGACCCTATGGACTATAGCCCGCCAAGCTCCTCTGTCCATAGGGATTCCCCAGGGAAGGATATTGGAGTGGGTTTTCATGCCCTTTTCCAGGGGATCTTCTTGACCCAGAGATCAAATTCATGTCTCATATCTCCTGAATTGACAGATGCGTTCTTTACCACTAGTCCCTCCTGGGAAGCCCAATCAAATGTATATATGTGTGTAAATATGAANTATACATTCATTAAATACTTTTCTCAGCCAAATCAGTTACCACTTGTCAACCTACTTTACAAAGAATTTATTGAAACCTGCAGTCAAGTAATGAACCTTAAACCTTTCTTCTTGTACTTACAACTTTATTACATTTTTATTTTTTAATAATTTAATTGGAGCCTGAATATGAGAATAAATAAATATAAAATTTAAGCTAGAAATTTCTTCTATCCTTTACTGAACACTTAGCATAGTGTTTTAGTTGTACTAAAGAAAAATACAGATATTTCAGATAATCAAGTGTGTGAAAAAAAAATCCTATTTCAGATAATCACAGATATGATCAGTTGTGTCTGACTTTTTGAGACCCGTGGACTGTAGCCTGCCAGTCCCCTCTGTCCATAGAATTCTCCAGGCAAGAATGGGTTGGGAGTAAGTCTCCCCTGGAGAAGGCAAAAGTGGATTGAGTTGCCCTTTCCTTCTCCAGAGGATCTTCCTGACCCAGGGATCAAACTCAGGTCTCCTATACTGCAGGCAGATTCTGTACCATCTGAGCCACCAGGGAAGTCCTTACATATTGCCAATAATTGCATATATTTATCAAATATATATACACATTTGTATATATGCATATATATACATACATTTGAAAGTTTTTTTTTCTTATTTTCTGAATTTGAATACTTAAGCTGTGTATAAACAACACAAGTCTGGCAAATAGATACTATATCGTACCTGCTTTATAGACGTGATAACTGAGGATCACTGATACTAGAAAAATGTGAAGAATTGCAAACTAATCATCAGTTTGCCTTTCTCTAGCCATGCCTGCTCTCTACCTTTTTTTCCCTACGTAGCTCAGCTGGTAAAGAATCTGCCTGCAGTGCAGGAGACCTGGTTCAATTCCTGAGTCAGGAAGATCCCTTGGAGGCAGGCATGGCAACTCACTCCAGTATTCTTGCCTGGAGAATCCCCATGGTCAGAGGAGCCTGGTGGGCTCTGGTCCATGGGGTCACAAAGGATCGGGTATGACTGAAGTGACTAAGCACAGCACATCTCTCCATGACGATCGCTATTGGCAGGTGGGCTTTTCCCCATATCCTCTTTCTCCAGCTCCTCTTCTTTCCCTCTTCCAATTCAGTTCCCAAGGAAATCAATGGTTTATGGCTAATACCAGTCTAGGATCCCTTCCTATCCTTCCTAAATTTTCCTCCTCTACAAGTNTGACTGAAGTGACTAAGCACAGCACATCTCTCCATGACGATCGCTATTGGCAGGTGGGCTTTTCCCCATATCCTCTTTCTCCAGCTCCTCTTCTTTCCCTCTTCCAATTCAGTTCCCAAGGAAATCAATGGTTTATGGCTAATACCAGTCTAGGATCCCTTCCTATCCTTCCTAAATTTTCCTTCTCTACAAGTAATCTCTTCCTTAACTCCCCTTTATTTGAACCATCTAAATTGAATTTTGTTTGAAGTTTAACTCTTAAAAGAAGTGTGAAACATACTATGTTCTTTCTTAGAACAGAACATTCTTTCTAGAATCCAAATACTTCTACACAGAACTATATGGCTTATACCTTATGCTATAGGAACACAGAGTTCATTAAAGACTCTTACTGATATATATATGAAGGAGTTAAAGATGTGTGTTTGGGTGCAGAAAATCAAAACACTTTCAGTTAAAAAAATAATGTATAAAATATCTTCACTAAACTTTCCAGGATCAAATGGTAAAATGATATCAAACAAAACTATAATATACAAAGCAACTAAAAAATTTATCTAAACTGATAAAAAAAATACATTATGTGCATTGATTAGAGGACCTGAAATTACAGCCTTGATAAATGGTACAACTCCTGTGTAGGGACTCTGAATAATATGAAGGCTCAGAAAAGACCCAGTGGAAATGATTTCTCTGCTAATCAAAATCTCTGCCATATACTCTCCTGCCTGCTCCTTCTCTAGTCAGTTATTTGCGAAGAAACAGAATAGACAGTTTAGCTGGAGAACCTGTTGTCTTCATCATTTACAGAATTTGGATTTCATTCTCCGTGTTAATCTCTCAAAAATCCTATGAGGAGAGACTTCCCTAGTGGTCTAGTGGCTAAGGTTCCCAATGCACGTGGCTGGGGTTTGATCCCTGGTTGGCGAACTAGCTCCCACATGCCACAACTGAGTTTGCATATCACAACTAAAAGATCCGGTACGCTGCAATGAAGATTGAAGATCCCATATGTTGCAACTAAGACATGGCAAGGTCAAATAAATAAATGAAATTATTTTAAAAAATCATTAAAAAATTCTATGAAAAGTTTAGGTATAGGATAGGCCATTTAGCAACTATTAATATTTAGAACAGAGTAATTTTCTCTACATCAATTCCTATCTTCCAAAGTACACCTATGATCAGGTTCTCCATCTGGGTAAGACAATAAAGCCCTTTTTTTTTTTATTATTAAGATATACTATTCAGCTCAGACTAAATTAGCCTCTGTAATACTGCATTTTACTCCTCATTAAGAGGAAAAATATTTATCTGTGAGAAAGGAATCTGGCTAGAAACCATCCCCAATAAATCAGACTGGCTTGGAAGTTGAAAGTCATGCAGTATACCTGTTAGAGTAGCAAATTCTCTGTGTGAGAATAAAATAGAAATAATTGGGACTAAAACAATTTCAGTGAATTTAAAAAAATGCATGACAGTGATGTTTTGTAACTAAACTAGAAACTCTTAGAAGACAGGACATGAACCTGGCATATATTGTTGTTCAGTCACTCAGTTGTGCCCCTCTTTGTCACCCCATGAACTGCAGCATGCCAGGCTTCCCTGTCCTTCATCATCTATGGGAGTTTACTCAAACTCATGCCCATTGAGTCAATGCTGCCATGGCATTTTTTTTTTTTTAATTTCACTGAAGTTATTTCAGCCCCAATATGTTTTGTTTTCTTTACTTAACCTAGGTTATTACAAAAATATTGCTATTCTCTCAATCTACAGTGCTAAATATTTCTATTTTATTCACACACTGAGAGAATTTGCTACTCTACAAATTCAAAAGCAGGAATACTACATGGCTTTCAATTTTCAAGCCAGTTCCGATTTATTGGGAACGGTTTCTTAAGCAGTCTGAGGCTGAGCAGGAAGGTCTGCTAATACTGATCGTTGAAACCTATAAATAGTACCCCTTTGGAGAGTGACAGCTTCTAACTACAGGCTTTCCATTGTTACCCAAGGGTTTGATCCTGCCTTATGGAAGTGGAATATCATAATAGTTAAGAAGATAGATTTGGAGCCAATCTTCTTGTTAGTTTACAACCTTGGAAATTCCCGTAATGAAATTAAAAACTGCCCTTTCCATATCGAGGGCAAGGAGAGACCCAAGGCAGAGGTAGGCCATTCTTGTTTAGCAGGTGGCAGGGTCAATAAACAAAGGAACTTACATATGAGGTTTGTCTTGGATGGCCACAAGACAAATGGATCTCCACAACTGCTTACAAGAATCTTAAAAAGTTTATATAGAGTCCTCAAAGAGGTTTAGTCACAAATACCATCCAGATGGTCTCAGTAGCACATTATTCTTTCAAGTTTACAACACTGAAAGAGCTCTGGCTGTGAGAACAATGAGCAGAACATATATTCCATGGGCAAGGGAGAGAATTAGGAACCTCTGATTGCCCAGATCCAGCTCACATCAACTGGAGATCATGACCTCTCAAGAACTCCTCCAATGCTTCCTGAAACCAAAATCTGGCTCCATCACTTACAAGTTTTGTTGGATTCAGCCCTATTGCTCATTATCTCTGCCTCGTGTTCCTCATTTTAAAAATGACAATAATACTGGTATCAATTGGAGAAAGCTGTTATAAAGATTAAATTAGTTAATATGTATACAGTATTTAGAATGTAGTAAGTGCTTTGTTAGGGGTTCCCTGGTGACTCAGAGGTTGAAACGTCTGCCTGGAATGCGGGAGACCTGGGTTCGATCCTTGGGTCAGGAAGATCCCCTAGAGAAGGAAATGGCAACCCACTCGAGTACTCTTGCCTGGAGAATCCTATGGAGGGAAGAGACTGGTAGGCTACAGTCCATAGAGTCTCAAAGAGTCAGACACGACTGAGTGACTTCACTTTTACTTTCTTTCAAGTGCTTTGTTACATGTTTGCTGTTACCATTCAGATTTTTTGTCTGCAATTTTCTGTCTTTTTTGTTGAAACCATCAGGAAATAGGAATGATTTTTTTTTTCCCCAAATTCTCTACTCAGCAAAGCCTTGCCTATTTTCTAAGGCTCATCTTCAATGTTAACTTCCCAGATCACACAGTCACAATCAAACATCTATTCTTTGGGTATCTTGGAGAGTTTATTTCCAATTCCATTTCAAGTAGCTATTATGCTCTCTTTTATACTTTTACAGTACTGCTTATTCAGAGCTTTTTCCCCTCCCACAGTGACTTAAGTTCCAATTATGTTGCTATACTCCATGTTATTATTATGCCATTTCCTTAAAAATCATGTTACTTACTACTGTCTCTGTGGCATGACATTGCTGCTCAGTTTTTTATATCATTAGTCATAATCTTGTCAATGTGAAGGCAGTAGTAAGGAATATGTTTCAAAGAGATTGGTATGTCTCTTACAATTTTTATGCAAAACTATGTTTTTATAATCATGTCTGCATTTTTTTATTTGCTCAGAAAGAGTATGTATATATCTTAATCTCAAATGTTTTGTGTGCCCAAGTAAAGAATCACTAATATTTACATTGAGTGATATCAAAATGTTATTATGCTTGGTTTATGTGCAATATCTCTCATCTTTCTCTGTATACATTTACCTATATATGCCACTTTAATTGAGCTGATTTTGTAACTAAGTCAAAGACAAGCAAACTTCATCTTATTAATAAATTAAGAATAAAGAGACGAAAGAGACAGACATTTCAAAGAAAACAGAGAAATAAAGAATACTATGCTAAAGGAGTAATTACATTGTGATGGACTGTCCAGCTAGATCTAAGCTTCATCTATGACTTAAGAAAAATCTTAACTTATGTATAAAAGAAACAAAGACTGAAGCACTTAAAAGCTGAGATGAACAGATGATGTTAAATAGTCAGAAAAGTATATACTGTTGTAGTAGAAGTTTTCAAGGAGAAACTGAAAGGAAACAGATTATAGTAAAGCAAGGATCGGGTATTAAATCCAAGATAAATAAATGGTTTTCTTTTAGATTTGTATCTATTTGAAAAAGTACAATACTCAATATAAAAAAGTTAGTAATCAAAGAGTTGTGAGAAGGAAAAAAAATGGATAGAAACAAAAAGAGGGAAAATAAATGAGGTAAATGGCATTCAGCCACAAATGGATGTGCAGAACACATTGTTCCAAAGCACTATATCATTCGACAATAACAGTGTAAATGAGAAACTCCAAGTTTTTGTTTTTGTTATATCAGAGATATTACTTTGCCGACTAAGGTCCGTCTAGTCAAGGCTATGGTTTTTCCAGTGGTCATGTATGGATGTGAGAGTTGGACTGTGAAGCCGAAGAATCGATGCTTTTGAAATGTGGTGTTGGAGAAGACTCTTGAGAGTCCCTTGGACTGCAAGGAGATCCAACCAGTCCATTCTGAAGGAGATCGGCCCTGGGATTTCTTTGGAAGGAATGATGCTGAAGCTGAAACTCTAGTACTTTGGCCACGTCATGCGAAGAATTAACTCATTGGAAAAGACTCTGATGCTGGGAGGGATTGGGGGCAGGAGGAGAAGGGGACGACAGAGGATGAGATGGCTGGATGGCATCACTGACTCGATGGGCGTGAGTCTAGGTGAACTCTGGGAGTTGGTGATGGGCAGGGAGGCCTGGCGTGCTGCGATTCATTGGGGTCGCAAAGAATCGGACACGACTGAGCGACTGAACTGAACTGAACTGAGGTTTTTTTAACGTGACAATTTCTGCTGACATTTCACTTTTTTTTTTGGTCATGAAAGTTTGTCAAGCTCCTGATGACCTATCAAGATAGAAGGAGCAAGATGAGTCTCAAACTAGTTGTTAGTTGCTTTTTCAGCAGGAAACTAGAAAGCCAATATTCCTGACATTTTGCCAAGGATCAGGTATCACTCATACACATTATCTCTGCTGCTAAGTCACTCCAGTAGTGTTCGACTCTGTGCGACCCCATAGACAGCAGCCACCATGCTCCCCCGTCCCTGGGATTCTTCAGACAAGAACACTGGAGTGGGTTGCCATTTCCTTCTCCAACGCATGAAAGTGAAAAGTGAAAGGGAAGTAGCTCAGTTGTGTCCGACTCTTCACGACCCCATGGACCGCAGCCTACCAGGCTCCTCTGTCCATGGGATTTTCCAGGCAAGAGTACTGGAGTGGGGTGCCATCGCCTTCTCTGTTATCTCATGTTACCCTCAAGAATTTTCTGAGTCAAAGTATCTATGCCTTTCAGTGGCTATATACTTTGCCTTGATATAGAATTTTCATGTAACTTTTTTTCATAAGACAACTCCAAATACTCCAAAATATTAAAGAACATGCTTACAGACTTTGTATCTGTCCAGTACTCAGCTAAGTTTCTATATTTAATTTACAGCAAACCCTCAAACTGTCTTTCAAAGTGGTACCATTGACATTTCCACTAGTAACGAATGAGCATTTCTGCCAGTTTACATCATTGTCAGCATTTGTTATTGTTAGGTTTTGAAAAAATTATTTTGACACTTTTAATAGTTATATAGTGGAATCTCACTGCAGTTTTAATTTGTTTTCTCCCAATGACAGATGATGTTAAGCATCACTTCATGAGTTTATTTGCCATCCATATATTTCCTTTGGTTATGTGTCTGTTTGAATCTATAACATTTAAACATTTTAAATCTGTTTTCTTGCTGCTGAGTTTTGTAAGATGATTATGTATTTTCCATACAAGTGTTTTAATCAGATGTGATTTGTAAATATTTCCTCTGAGTCTGTGGCTTTTTTTTCTTAAGGAGCAAAACACTTTAATTTGATAAAGTCCAGTTTATCACTTTTTTTCCTTCATGGGTGATGCTATAAGTTGTTATAAATCATTCTTTTGTCAGAAAACTTTATGACATTAATTTTTTTAAGCTTCTAATATTGCTTTTGTGAAATTTTGTTCCATTTTTGTTTCTGACCTTTTATACTATTGTGTTTCCTCTTAGAAACATTTTATTAATAATATCTTCCTTTTACCTCTGATATTTTAACTTCCCCATGGTGTACCTTAGTGAGATTTTTAAACTCATGAATTTGGGCTGTTTCATGCTCTTCAACAATAAAGTTTTATTATTATTTTCCAACTTTTTTTTTCCTCCCAATGTTTTCTCTTGTTTTAATTCCTAATGGGCAGATGTAAAACCTCCTCCTAATGTTTGGTTTGCTCCGGAATAATTCTGGACAGTCACTGGAGTTGGAGAGTGAAGGATAGAAAACAATTAATAGCAGAATTTTGTTAAATGTCTGTAAAAGTAACTATTTGACCCCTCAGGTTCCTACTTCTTTCTGATGCATACTGGTAATTACCCCTTTCTCACAGTATTAGGAAATGGAGATTTTATTTCCTGGAAAAATGAAGCCAGAGAAGTTCTGGATTTTTATATTAGGTTTGTTGAAGAATGGGGGTAATAAAAGAAATTTTATGGTCTCAAGAATGGGACTTAAAACAGTTGTCCCTTATTGGCACTTTGAATGCCAAACAGGATTCTGCAACCGTGGCTTTCTTTTCAGCATCTCTGTCTACATGTGATTAGGTTTTAATTTGTTTTTATTATGCTTTGCAACATGCAGTTTTATAGCATTTTAAAGTATTCCACTAATTTCAGCAAGATTTCAGTAGATGTGTTCAAAAGCTTAAATTTATATTTAGTTCAGTTCAGTCGCTTAGTCATGTCCAACTCCTTGAACCCCATGGACTGCAGCACACCAGACCTCCTTGTCCATCACCAAATCCTGGAATTTACTTAAATTCATGTCCATTGAGTCGGCGATGCCATCCAGCCACCTCATTTTCTGTTGTCCCCTTCTTCTCCCACCCTCAATCTTTCTCAGCAGCAAGGTCTTTTCCAATGAGTCAGTTCTTTGAATCAGGTGTCCAAAGTATTGGAGTTTCAGCTTCAGCACCAGTTACTCCAATGAATATTTAGGACTGATTTCCATTAGGATGGACTGGTTGGATCTCCTTGCAGTCCAAGGGACTCTCAAGAATCTTCTCCAACACCACAGTTCAAAAGCATCAATTTTTCAGTGCTCAGCTGTCTTTATAGTCCAACTATCATATCCATATGACTACTGAAAAAACCGCAGCTTTGACGAGATGGACCTTTGTTGGCAAAATGATGTCTTTGATTCTATCTAGGTTGATCACAGCTTTTCTTCCAAGGAGCCAGCATCCTTTAATTTCATGGCTGCAGTCACCATCTCCAGTGATTTTGGAGCCCCCCAAAATAAAGTCTGACACCGTTTTCACTGTTTCCCCATCTATTTCCCATGAGGTGATGGGACCAGATGCCATGATCTTAGTTTTCTGAATGTTGAGTTTTAAGCCAACTTTTCACTCTCCTTTTTCACTTTCATCAGGAGGCTCTTTAGTTCTTTTTCATTTTCTGCCATACTCAGATCTGCGTATCTGAGGCTACTGATATTTCTTCTGGCAATTTTGATTCCAGCTTGTGCTTCATCCATCCCAGCATTTCTTAAGATGTATTCTGCAGATAAGTTAAATAAGAAGTGTGACAATATATAGCCTTGACATATTCCTTTTCCTATTTGGAACCAGCCTGTTGTTTTATGTCCAGTTCTAACTGTTGCTTCTTTACCTGCATACAGACTTTGGAGAAGGCAAGTCAGGTGATCTGGTAGTCCTGTCTCTTGAAGAATTTTCCACAGTTTGCTGTGATCCACACAGGTAAAGGCTTTGGCATAGTCAATAAAGCAGAAGTAGATGTTTTTCTGGAACTCTCTTGCTTTTTCGATGATCCAACAGGTGTTGGCAATTTGATCTCTGGCTCCTCTTCATTTTCTAAATCGAGCTTGGACATCTGGAAGTTCTCAGCTTATGTACTGTTGAAGTCTGGCTTGGAGAATTTCTAGCATTACTTTGCTAGCATGTGAGATGAGTGCAATTTTGCGGTAGTTTTAGCATTCTTTGGCATTGCCTTTCTATGTGAAAATTGCCCTTTTCCAGTCCTGTGACCACTGCTGAGTTTTCCAAATTTGCTGACATATTGAGTGCAGCACTTTCACAGAATCATCTTTTAGGATTTGAAATACCTCAACTAGAATTCCATCACCTGCACTAGTTTTGTTTGTAGTGATGCTTTCTAAGGCCCACTTGACGTCACATTCCAGGATGTCTGGCTCTAGGTGAATGATCATATAATCATGATTGTCTGGGTTGTGAAGATCTTTTTTGTATAGTTCTTCTGTGTATTCTTGCCACCTCTTCTTAGTATCTTCTGCTTCTGTTAGGTCCATACCATTTCTATCCTTTATTAAGCCCATCTTAGCATGAAATGTTCCCTTGGTATCTCTAATTTTCTTGAAGAGATCTCTAGTCTTTCCCATTCTGTTGTTTTCCTCTATTTCTTTGCATTGATTGCTGAGGAAGGCTTTCTTATCTCCCCTTGCTAGTCTTTGGAACTCTGCATTCAAATGGGTATATCTTTCCTTTTCTGCTTTGACTTTCACTTCTTTTCTTTTCATTGATGTTTGTAAGCCCTCCTCAGACAACCATTTAGCCTTTTTGCATTTCTTTTTCTTGGGGATAGTCTTGATGACACGCTCAGTTGTGTTTGATTCTTACAACTATATGGACTGTAGGCCCTCAGTATCTGTACACGGAATTTCCCAGGCAAAAATACTGGAGTGGGATGCTATATCCTCCTCCAGGGGATCTTCCTGACCCAGAGATGAAACCCATGTTTCTTTCACCTTCTGCATTGGCAGGAGGATTGCTTATTACTGCACCACCTGGGAAACCGTAAAATGAGTAAGAGTCCTAAACCAAAACACCTGTGTCCAATTTTTCTTATTGTAATCCCTTTTGGAATAATCTTCTCTCTGGCCAATTTTCCCCTGTACTTTCTTTAGTTCTTCTTCATTAAATGTTTCTTTAATTGTAATAAACTGATATTTATGATCCTGTAAGAGAATGTTCCAGGTGTACATAGAGCCTCCTCTCTGATAAACAGTGAACAATTTTCAGGAGTAAATATTTTACTGCAATTGTCTAGGAAAGGTAGAACACCACTTTATCATTAAATAAATATATGTAACAGATTTAAAATTATACCTATATTTTCTGAATAAACACAAAACCTTCAAAGCACTTTTATGACAATCTATTCCTAGAATATCCTGGTATGTGGATTCTCATTTCTCTGTCCTCTGACATGTGGAGATAAAGATTTGAGAAACCGCCACTGGAGCTAAAATGGTTGTTAGAATTGGGCCTTCCTAGGAGTCACAAAATCTTTCATTGCAAGTAATAATCTTTGAAGAAATTAACCTTTCAGGGCATTGTTTACATGAGAAAAAGCAGGGTTCAACACTACTCCAAACTTGTACAAAATCAATGGTTTACATGTTAACAACTGCAAGGTATTTGTAAGTTTAACTTTTCATCTGAATCAAATGCTGGTCTTCACTATCTATAAAATGTCATAAAATAACAAATCTAATACATTAATTGCAGCTTGTGTATTTAGGATATGATTTGTCATGTACAATAGCCAACAACACAATAAAAATCATCACATAGTAAATCAAACTCCCTTATTTTGTAATTTCAATCTTTCTATTGTTTCCTTTGTACTCACTGCCTCTAAGTTTTGTTTAGGTTTGAATTCATGCAGGACAAAGAAATACTAAGAGGCTGGAATAAAAATAAAAAGCATTAATAAGAACAACTGAAAAGTTTGAGTGGATGGGTATAGGAGACAGAAAATTAAAGTGAGTGTTTTGCAGACAGTGCACTTGAATGATGATCATGACTGGATTGAGAATGTAGACTAGAGTTAGTTGACTGAGAAGAGACAGTATTTCTTAGCAAAGAGTGACAAACAGGTAATAACTAAGCCATAAGCCATTCAGTAAGGCCCTATGGTAATGTAATCTCTGAGTCTCAGAATAAAAAGGAGTTGAAAAGTTAGTTAACTCTTAATACTATTCTTTTAATACTCTTGACTTGCATAACAGTATGTCTTCTAGTTTTCTTCCTATATCTTCAGCAACTGCTTCCTCTCCACAACTTTTGCTGGTAATTCTATATCTTTTTGACATCTTAGGTTCTTAACCTTTCACCTCATCTCACCTCTTTCTTCATCATCTTGGTTTTAGGAATTCTCTATGTATCACAGACATACAAATTTTTATCTCCAGTTCAACACTTACTTCTGAATTCTTGACCCTATGACTCAGCTGTTTTTTCATATCTTCACTTAGATGCCTCATAGGTATCTCAAACTTAAGACATCCAAAATTAAAATGAATTTTCCACATCAAATTTATCCATATCTCAGTCTTCCATTGATGAACAAGTCACACCATCATCAATACAGTTTCCAAAACCAGAAAAAACTGGCTTCTTGAGGAGTCCACATCTCTTTCACCCCATATGTAGTCATTTTTATTATACCTCTAAAAATATTAAATGTTTTTCTACTTCTCTCAACATATACTTTTTCAATTGAAACCCATAATTTTCACTTGAAATACTCTAACAATTTTCCAACTTATCTTCCTGCTTCATTCATGACCTCCTGTAATCCACAGTTACCCAGTAGCCATAAAAATTTACTTCCAAAACTTAAAATATGTTACTACACTTTCCTTCACAAAACTTTTCAATGACTTTGAAATACTTCTAAAAATGTTCACTTTGAAATGTTAGCTTGTTTCAATTATTTCATAAGCAATATGAAGTCAACAAATTCTTATGAATTATCTACAATGAAAAGGTAAAGTTCTAAATATTGCTGAGTAAATCAAACATTAAAAAAAGTTGCTACTATAATTAAGCTTGAATTCTGGTGAGAATAGCCAGTATATTTTGAGTGATTATTGTCAACTTTAAAATACAATCATTTAACTCACTCAATACACCCAATGAGAGAATTAGAACTTTTCAAATGTATTTCAATATCAATGTCTTTATGCCAGCAAAGTCATATTATAACTAATCTAATACAATTTCATAAAATAATTGATTTATTCAACAAATACCCATTGAGAAACTACTATATAGCAAACATCTAATCAGAAACAACAGAAAAATTTCTTGTCTTCAATCAGATTGCACTCTAGATATGAAAACTGACAAATTACAAGAAAATAAATGAAATATATAGTATATTAGCCACAAATGATTCAGAAAAGGTTGGCAGGGAGATGAGGAAATTAGAGATGGAGGTTGTGTTTAGCTGGTCAAGTAAAACCTCAGTGAGAATAGGATATTTAGAAAAGACCTGGAATGGTGAGGGAATAACCCATTTGTAGATTTGTGGAAAGAATGGTGTGAACAGAGGCTTTTCAAATGCAGATACTCTGAGGCAGAAAGATGTTTTATGTGTTCTTAGAGTGACAGGAAGACCAAGGTAGTTTTAACAAAGTGGACTATATACAGGCTAGTATGAATTTAAGAAATGTAACAAACACTTACTATATCACANAGCATCTGGTCCCATCACTTCATGGGAAATAGACGGGGAAATAATGGAAACAGTGTTAGACTTTATTTTATGGGCCTCCAAAATCACTGCAGATGGTGACTGCAGCCATGAAATCAAAAGACGCTTACTCCTTGGAAGAAAAGTTATGACCAACCTAGATAGTATATTATTGAAAAGCAGAAACATTACTTTGCTGACTAAGGTCCATCTAGTCAAGGCTATGGTTTTTCTAGTAGTCATGTATGAATGTGAGAGTTGGATTTGAAGAAGGCTGAGCACCGAAGAATTGATGCTTTTGAACTGTGGTGTTGGAACAGACTCTTAAGAGTCCCTTGGATTGCAAGGAGATCCAACCAGTCCATTCTGAAGGAGATCAGCCCTGGGATTTCTTTGGAAGGAATGAAGCTAAAGCTGAAACTCCAGTACGTTGGCCACCTCATGTGAAGAGTTGACTCATTGGCAAAGACCCTGATGCTTGGAGGGATTGGGGGCAGGAGGAGAAGGTGACGACAGAGGATGAGATGGCTGGATGGCGTCACTGACTCGATGGATGTGAGTCTGAGTGAACTGTGGGAGTTGGTGATGGACAGGGAGGCCTGGTGTGCTGCAATTCATTGGGGTCGCAAATATTCGGACACGACTGAGCAACTGAACTGAACTGAACTGAACTGGAGGAAGTAATCAAGACAAAGAGACTGCGAGTTGATCTGTAAGCTTGTCCTGGACAACTAGGGCCTCCTCACTTTCCCTTATTTTTAGAAAGTACATTCTGCCCACTGTTGCCAAAGCTGGAATAGTTTCCACAGACATAGCTTTGAAAGAATAAGGAGCTATTTTTTTTTTTTACAATGATGTAACTTTCTACATTTGTCTTTGAAGTTATAAATTGTCATTTCATTACATAGTGCATGCTTGTTAAGTCACTTCAGTCCTGTCCAACTTTTTGTGACCCTATGAACTTTAGCCTGCCAGGCTCTTCTGTCCATGGGATTCTCCAGGCAAAAATACAAGTGGGCTACTGTGCCCTCCTCTAGGGGATCTTCCTGACCCCAGGATTGAACATGGATCTCTTGTATCTTCTGAATTGGCAGTGGTCTCTTTACCACAAGCACCACCTGGGAAGCCCTGATTAAATAGACTGCTAAGTATTATTATTTCCCAGTGTCCTATAATCCTATTAAATCAAATGTTTTAAACCTTTTGATATTTTGGTAGACTTCCTTGAAATCAAATTCTAAACTATCTTATTGATCTTGAACTAAATTTGCTCTCAGGATATTTTCCAGGAATTCTTTTGGAATGCCTCAAAAGATGTATTTTCTCTCCTTATAAAAAAGAAATATTAAGCTTGGCTTATTTGATCATTGAAAATACATGGGAAGCATTGTCAGATAAGAGATGCTAAATTTTCTTTAGGGTATATATGTATGAAATTCTGGATATAATGTCATACTTTTTAAATATGTCAAAGAAAAAAAGCAACCAAATTTTCTTGTCAGCTGCATTATAATGAACTCTAACCATGGTGATTAAGCCTTTTGTTAGTTATAGTTATTGTTTTACACTGAAGCTTTTGCAAAAAATGTTCTTGCAAAAGTGCTTCTTCAAGATTCATGAAAGACTAAAAAACATAGGTTTCTGATATAAAATCAATTTCCTTTCACATAGAAGGGGCAACAATGGAAGTTTCAAGCACTTTGCCAAGGCCACCTGCACAGCCCCACAAGATGTCATGTGATGGTAGCCCTAAACGTGATCCTGTTCTCTGTCCCCACATCAGTATAATGTGCTCACTCCATTGATGACATAATGCTAAAAGTGAAGATTATTGCTAAATGTGAAGAAGACTTGTCTCTGCTCTAGGGCACTCTGTAGACTTTGCATGAACCTCTACAAGGGAGTGGATGGGCAGTGAACACACAGAAACTTCAAGGCCCAAATCCTACCATAAAGTTTTGGGAGTTGTTTAGTTGCATAAGATTCAAGCTGTGACTGACCAGAAGCAAAGCTTCTTGTTTAGTCGCCTTATGGACGATAGCCCTCCAAATGCTTCTCTCCATGGGAATTTTCCAGGCAAGAATACTGGAGTGGGTTGTCATTTCCTTCTCCAGGGGATCTTCCTGACCTAGGAACTGACCCATGTCTCCTGCACAAGAGGCGTCTCCTGCACTGCAGGTGGATTCTTTTATCACTGAGCCATCTGAGCAATACACAAGTCTATCCATCCTCTAAAAGTTGTCAAAGGATATAAGCATTTGTAGGTATTTGGGGTTTGGGGGGCTTTGGAGGAATTTTATTCCCTATCTGGCACAGCACTTCCATTCCTTATACTGCTTGGTAAAGAAAGGGCATGTATGTGATGGGAGATCAGAATA
This sequence comes from Neotragus moschatus, assembly GCA_006410615.1. Taxonomy (NCBI): domain Eukaryota; kingdom Metazoa; phylum Chordata; class Mammalia; order Artiodactyla; family Bovidae; genus Neotragus; species Neotragus moschatus. The sequence continues at coordinate 23,384 of SJYA01000441.1, read as the reverse complement.
ACAAGTGGCCTTTGAGAAAGCAAAAAGACCAGTGAGGCAGATTAAAGCTCTGGGCATCTTCCAAGAAGGGATGCCATTTGAGTTAAGTTAGATGTGTCTATGGGCTTCCCTGGTGGCCCAGACTGTTAAGAATCTGCCTACGGTGTGGGACAGACATGTCTATAACTTTGGAAGCTGTGGGTTGGGCACTACGGTAGAGACAACAGAAGGAGAAATTAACCCTAGGTTTTGGCTCCAGCTCTGGAAAGGGGAAGAAACCTGATAGACCCCCACAGAGCAATAGCTCCTAGCAGTTATACACAGTGTTCCTTTGTGTAGAGTTTCCCACAGGGTAATAGCTTCTCACAGTGAGAACTCCCTTTCCTATCAAGAGGTGAATTGAGAATATACTCCTTTGACCCACTTCTGCCATGGCTAAAACTCCCTCTTTAACTACAAGTCATCTATTTGTAGCAGCGGAGCACCATAACTGCCAGCCTGCTTTCTCTAGAAATGCATGTGCTGCTAGGCGGGGTAGAGTATGTGGATTCTCCAACCCCATGCTTATTTCTGTGGCAGGTAAGAAGGCAATGGGAGAAACTTCCACTGATGCCTAGAAACAGGAACAAACTGCGGCAGTCAGAGAGCTAACCTCATAGTGGTTTGGCTAGTGGTCACTGTGAGCCCTGGCTATTAACCCTTTGTACTGAAAGTTGGGCTGTTCTAAAGGGATTAACCTTACAGATTGGAAATGGGAAGGTGAGAGATGGGTGATCACGAGTAAGTCCTTGCAGGATCAAGGATTGAAACATTCAGGTTTGCCTGCAAAAGCCTGAGGCAATCCTTGCTGTTTTCCATATCCTTGCTCACAAGGTACTGGAAGTTAGGAAGCTGATGACCTAGTCTAGGTACAAATTCTAATGACCGGCTCTTCAGTAGATATCTGTATCTATCCTGGCTTGGATGCATCACTGAGGAAGATGGCTTATTGCCAAGGACGCCAGATTATCCTTCAAATACAGTGAATTTGTTAATGCAGCAATAGCATGTCTGATGTATTGTAAACAACATCTAAGGTGACTACTAAAGGCCCCACTTTAGTGGGGCCATCCACTAGAGTGCCAACCAGACTGGCAAATTGACTATTTTGGCTCCTGCTCTATACGTAAATGTTCTAAATATGCCCTGGGTTGTGTGGACACTGCATCTGATCTAACCTAAGCTATCCCCTGTCACAGACAAACCAAATTGCCATTATTAGGAGATTAGAGAAACTGAATATCATATACAGATACCATCCTAAACTGGACAGTAATTGAGGGTCAGTCTACAAAAGTCTTGATATACTAAGTTGGAAAAAGAACACGATGTTAAATGTAAGTTCCATCTTTCCTATAACTTACAAGAAGCAGGGTAAGTGAAAAGGAAAGATGTACTATTAAAGGAGCAGATTAAATTACTAACAGGCAAAACCAACTCCACTAAATGGACTAAAGAACTATCATAGGTTTTAACACATTTAAATGACCAACCAGTTGGGCTTCCCAGATTGCTCAGTAGTAAAGAATCTGCTTGCCAATGCAGGAAATGCAGGAGACTCAGGTTTAATCCCTGGGTGGGGAAGATCTCCTGGACGAGGAAATGGCAACCCACTCCAGTATTCTTGCCTGGAGAATTCTATAGACAGAGGACACTGGTGGGCTATTTAGTCCATTGGGTCACAAAGGTCAGACCACTGAGCAACAGCACACACATGACCTTTTACATCATTAACTAGATTGGGAATTCTTGCCAAAAGACTCAATGCCATAAAGCCATGAAAGTCATGGAGAATAGCTATTCCCCAACTCTCACTGTGGATCCATGTGTTATGCTTCAGATTCTCATGGCTGGGGAAGAAGTTATCTATTGGAATTTGCAATAAGACATCCACCAGCCTGGGTAAGTTACTTTGTATCTATATGTTAAGGGGAACTACTCAGTCTCTACTGGAATTCTACTGTCCTGTCTCAAGCTGAACCCAGTGAAATGTACTGTACTTGGAATGAAATGTATACCATCAAGATAGAGGAACAGGTGAGTGTCCACACTTGGCACATTCTGCCCCCAGTCCATCTCCTTATACCTGACAGTGTTTCCTATGGGCATACATGTACAGTATGGACAGCCAGGTCAAGCCCTTAAAGCTACTATCCTTCCCCTCCTCAAGGTCAGATGGACACGTTCTCTTTCTCCCCTGGTGTGATCAGTTCAGTTCAGTTCAGTTCAGTCTCAGTCGTCTCCGACTTTTTGCAATCCCATGAATCACAGCACACCAGGCCTCCCTATCCATCACCAACTCCTGGAGTTCACTCAAACTCATGTCCATCAAGTCGGTGATGCCATTCAACCATCTCAACCTCTGTCGTCCCCTTCCCCTCCTGCCCCCAATCCTTCCCAGCATCAGAGTCTTTTCCAATGAGTCAACTCTTCCGATGAGTTGGCCAAAGTACTGGAGTTTCAGTTTTAGCATCAGTCCTTCCAGTGAACACCCAGGACTGATCTCTTTTAGGATGGACTAGTTGAATCTCCTTGCAGTCCAAGGGACTCTCAAGAGTTTTCTCCAACACCACAATTCAAAATCATCAATTCTTCAGCAGTCAGCTTTCTTCACAGTCCAACTCTTACACCCATGCATGACCACTGGAAAAACCATAGCCTTGACTAGACGGACCTTTGTTGGCAAAGTAATGTCTCTGCTTTTGGATATGTTATCTAGGTCAGTCATAACTTTCCTTCCAAGGAGTAAGTGTCTTTTAATTTCATGGCTGCAATCACCATCTACAGTGATTTTGGAGCCCAGAAAAATAAAGTCTGGCACGATTTCCATTGTTTCCCCATCTATTTCCCATGGAGTGATGGGACCAGATGCCATGATCTTCATTTTCTGAATGTTGAGCTTTAAGCTCACTTTTTCACTCTCTACTTTCACTTTCATCAAGAGGCTTTTTAGTTCCTCTTCATTCTGCCATAAGGGTGGTGTCATCTGCATATCTAAGCTTATTGATATTTCTCCTAGCAATCTTGATTCCAGCTTGTGCTTCTTCCAGCCCAGCATTTCTCATGATGTACTCTGCATATAAGTAAAATAAGCAGGTCTGATCATTTAGCCACTGTCTTTCTCCCCCTCCATTGGCCTGAAAGATATTATAGCACCTACAGAAATCCTTACTCAATTCACCCAGCAAGCCTTATATAATAAGCCAACAAAGCCTGTTGTTACTGAACACTGAAATGTCTTTAATGAGAAAAGCTGTTCTCCTAAATAGGATGATTTGGGGCATTGTTCTTGCCTCACAAGGGTGCACTTGTTCCATTTTCTAAACAATCTGTTGTATGCTCATACTTGATGAATCTGCTAAAGTGTCATTTTTATTAAATCACATGGGGACACATGTGAACACACTGAGTGATCTGACCTCCAGCTAAAGGGATTTAACAAATCCAATCATGGGACCCTTGGGGGGGGAAAAAAATATTACTTACTTTGAGAATCATTATCTTATTTTGAGTTTCCTCCTGGATGTACCTATACTGTTGCTGTGGTTTCTGGATCCATGCAGCCAGATAGCCATCAAAGGAGCCACCTCCATGCCAGTGAAATTTCTTGCTGACAGCCCAGAGCACACTGAGGAAGACTGGGCATGTGAGATTGTAAGAGCTGGTCATGAGGGATGTAGTGTTGGAGGAGGTGATCAAGAAGACATGACCACTGGTTGACCCTCAGGCTGAAAACAGGCAATTAGAGGCTCTTTACCAGCTCCTCTGTCCTCGGAATGTTGGTTTTGTCTACTGTTTCCATAACTAATCATTACAAGGATGTAGCCTTGAGAGAAAATTCTGTTTCCAAATTAGGCCATATAGACAGTTCTCACAAATTAGAAGTTCCATGTAACTTTTGTGGGGCATGCAGTTGAACCCACAACCATATGATGTCCTATGTATCAGTTTCAGTTGTATCATATTTGTAATCCTCTTAGTTCAGTTCAGTTCGATTCAGTCTCAGTCATGTCTGATACTTTGCAACCCCATAAACTGCAGTACACCAGGGTTCTCTGTCCATCACCAACTCCTGGAGCTTACTTAAACTCTTGTCCACTGAGCTGGTGATGTAATGCTCTAGTATACAAAATAAAGTCTCTGATTTCCTGCTGTTGCAGCATAAGAGGGTTTATCTTGCTCATGCTCAATTGCTGTTGTATCCGACTCTTTGTGACCCTACAGTCTGTAGCCTGCTGGGCTTCTCTGTCCCCGGAATTTTCCAGGCACAAATACTGGAGTGGTTTGCCATTTCCTCCTCCAGGGAATTTTCCTGATCCAGGGATCAAACCCATGTCTCTTTTGTCTCCTGCATTTGATGGCTGATTTTTTAACGCTGAAGAAGAGAAGTCCTATCTGAGAAGTCCTAAGAGGGTTTATGCTACTGCTACTGCTAAGTCACTTCAGTCGTGTCCGACTTTGTGCAACCCCATAGATGGCAGCCCACCAGGCTCCTCTGGCCCTGGGATTCTTCAGGCAAGAACACTGGAGTGGGTTGCCATTTCCTTCTCCAATGCATGAAAGTGAAAAGTGAAAGGGAAGCTGCTCAGTTGTGTCCGACTCTTAGGGACCCATGGACTGGAGCCTACCAGGCTCCTCAATCCATGGGATTTTCCAGGCAAGAGTACTGGAGTGGGGTGCCGCTGCCTTCTCCAAGAGGGTTTATAGACACAAATAAATATATCATGTGTGCCCAAATGCAAGGTAAGTGTTTTTTTCTTCTGCAAAGATTATTTAATGTAGCCAGTCAGTGATAATATTGTTTAAAACACTGTCTGGATTTATAGAATGATCATTGGGAAGATGTAGTAAGATTCTGAATATGAGCCATTAGGTGAATAGGAGGGTCATTTTTCACATGATAGAAGGTAGGAGAGAGGAAGGTTTAGGGCTTGGTAACCCACTCCAATATTCTTGCCTGGAGAATCTCATGGACAGAGGAGTCTGGTAAGCTATGGTCCGTACAATCACAGAGTCTGACACAACTAAAGCAACTTAACACATGTGCACGTACACCCACGCACGTACACACACACACACACAGACACACACACACACACACACAAGACAGGTTGGGCAAGTTAAATTTGAGATACATACTAAGCATTATATTAATGAGGAATACACAAAAGAAAGTCATTCATTTGTGTCCAACTCTTTGCGATCCCATGGACTATACTATTCATAGAATTCTCTAGGCCAGAACACTGGGGTGGATAGCCTTTTGCTTCTCCAGAAGGTCTTCCTAACCCAGGGATCAAACCCAGGTCTCCCTCATTGCAAGCAGATTCTTTACCAGCTGAGCCACAAAGGAAGCCCCAAAGAATTGATGCTTTTGAACTGTGGTGTTAGAGAAGATGCTTGAGAGTCCCTTGGACTGCAAAGAGATCCAACCAGTCAATCCTAAAGGAAATCAGTCCTGAATATTCATTGAAAAGACTGATGCTAAAGCTGAAACTCCAATACTTTGGCCACATGATGCAAAAAACCAACTCATTGGAAAAGACCCTGGTGCTGGGAAAGATTGAAGGCAGGAGGAGAAGGGGATGACAGAGGATGAATGGTTGGATGGCATGGTGTTGGACATGAGTTTGAGTAAGCTCTGGGAGTTGGTGGACAGGGAAGCCTGACATGCTGCAGTCCATGGAGTTGCAAAGAGTCAGACATGACTGAGCGACTGAACTGAACTGAGGCATTATATAGAGTTGGTACCAATATAGAGGAGAACTGGGTTCACAGTGAAGGTGTTATCTGGAGATATATACATGCAGTCATCAACACATAATTAAATATGTATACACATGACTGTGGTGCTGTGATACAATAAAAAATATGTAGTTGATCTGTATCCCCTGTTCTTGGCATAGAACTGCTAAAACTCTGGGAGTTTCCTCAGTGATAGTGGTGAGAGGAGGATTTTTGTAAATCTAAAATAATTCTGTTTTAACCACACTTAAGCATATGCTAAGGAAGTGACTCAAAGAATAGAGGCTAGTTGCCAGAGGAACAATCAGACAATGTGACTAGGGGGTTTGAAGTGTTCTCCTCACCCAATTTCCTCTGGGAAAGGGAGGGGGAGGTGGAATATTGACTTAATCACCAGTACCTAATAATTTAATCAACCATGCCTATGTAATGGGCCTCCATAAATCCCCTCAACAATGGGTTCTGAAGAGCTTCTGTGTTGGTGACCACATGGAGGTGCTGGTAGGGTGACATACCCACAGGGCCATGGAAGCTCTGTGTCCCTTCTCTGTACCTTGTGCTATGCACCTCTTCATTTATTTCTCTATAATAAACAAACCTAAGTGAGTTCTAAGAGCTTACAAAATTATCAAAGCTGAGGAAGAGGTCATGGAAAACGTCAATTTATAACTGGTTCTCAAAGGTACAGAAATAGCAGACTTGCCAGCAACACCTGAAATGGGAATCTCTTGGGACTGAGCTTTTAACCTGTGGGTTCTGCACTAATTCTGAATATTTAGTTTTAATGAATTAAATTGTAGGACAATAAATTAGTATCCACAGAGAACTGGAGAGAATTTCTTTTTTTTTTTTAATTTTTATTTTTTAGTTTGTTTTGCTTTACAATACTGTATTCATTTTGCCATACATTGACATGAATCAGCCATGAGTGTATATGAACTCCCAATCCCAACCCCCTCTCCCCCCTTCCACCCCACATCCTCTCCCTGAATCATCCCCATGCATCAGTCCCAAGCATCCTGCATCCTGTATCAAACCTAGACTGGCAAGTGAATTTCTTGATGTGGAAAACCCAAACATTTGGTGTCAGAAGTGTCCTGAGAGTAGAGGGGACCCATTTTATCTTTTAATGAAGCTGCAAGTGATCATCAAGGGAGTGAGTGTAGACAGAAGACTGGGATAGGGAGTGGTAAGGAGCAGACCCTGAAACACTTTGAAGTCCAGTTGGGGAGATGATTAAAAATGAAGCAACAAGGGAGAAGATGGCGGAGGAATAGGACGGGGAGAACACTTTCTTCCCAGCAAATTCATCCAAAGAACATTTCAACGCGGAGGAAAATCTACAAANCTGGGATAGGGAGTGGTAAGGAGCAGACCCTGAAACACTTTGAAGTCCAGTTGGGGAGATGATTAAAAATGAAGCAACAAGAAAATGTCCATCATCTTCAGTTCTCAGGTCAATTCAGTTACAGAAATTTTTGTCAATTTATGATTCTATTACTCAAAAATTTATCTCAAACCCCAAATATCAACTTATATAATACTCAGAATATTGTTGCATTCCTCAGTCTGTGGATTTTGTGTTTATCTTCACTGCTATACTGATTACACAAAACAGCATAGTATAGCTCTCCCTTCCTGACTTACATCTTGATGTTCCCTTCCCTTCCTTACTAATAAATGTTTTACATAGTATTATTTTTCCAGAATAGGCTACTTTCATCTGCTCTAATATATCCTTTCTCTTCAATAACTTTCTTATTGTTGTCTGGGAACTTACTTGCCACCTATTGGCCAACAGAAACTTCTCTTGCTATCTTGACATTTGCTTAAAACCAAATTTCTTTCTATAATTATCAAACCATCCTTTGTTGGCGTGAAATCCCCCAGATTTAGATACTTCACTTTCTTTTTGCTTTAAGTTGCCATTTAATAACTTCATTTTTTTTTTCTCAAATTATAGTAGGATCTACAGGTAGGCCTTTTTTATCCTGTTCAGTTCAGTTAGGTTCAGTCACTCAGTGGTGTCTGCCTCTTTGCGACTCCATGAATCACAGCACACCAGGCCTTCCTGTCCATCACCAACTCCCAGAGTTCACGCAAACTAATGTCCATTGAGTTGGTGATGCCATCCAGCCATCTCATCCTCAGTTGTCCCNAATGAAGCAGAAAAAGATGTTTTTCTGGAACTCCCTTGCTTTTTTGATGATCCAGTGGATGTTGGCAATTTGATCTCTGGTTCCTCTGCCTTTTCTAAAACCAGCTTGAACATTTGGAAGTTCATGGTTCACGTATTGCTGAAGCTTGGCTTGGAGAATTTTGAGCATTTCTTTATCCTGTACCCACACAGAAACTGAATTTTCAATATATGATTAAAAGTTATTTGTCAAAAAATATACAAAGTTTTCATACCTGCATTCTCTACTGGTGCAGCTGTAGGGACAGCTTCTCAAATGTCCTTCTCTGTATTTTTATCCATGGTTCTTAGGCTGGACTCATTTGTCTTAAACTGGTGGGCAACCACAGCTGTAAATCTCAATCTACAGTACAAATCAATCAGCTTTCCTTGTAACATCATGACTTTTCTCAGCTTATTGGGAGCATTTCCAGCATCAGTCGTGGTACTTCGTAAAGAGACCATGGTGTAACTCAAGGTTTCCAGTATTACACTAAACACAATGAAAAATACACAAGAGCTGCAAGAGATCGATTTTTACTGATATTCAATTTGCTGAAGAGACAAATTGCTCACATGGAGATGATTAGTGTTACACAGTGTTTTAACTAAATACTTGCAACACTCGAGCTCACTACAGTAGCAACAGGAGGTGGCCACAAAATTGTTGCAGTAGTTCAGTGTGCAATACAGTTAATTTTGTGTTGTCATGTTTAACACTATATCTTTACATTTGTTATAGTTTCTGTTAACAGAGAATGGCACCCTTTATAGTCTATATGTGTGTGTGTAATGCTGACAAATTGTAAAGTTTTATAATAGATGTGTGTATATCCTATGATAGCAAATAATAAAATAGACACTACCTACATATATTTTATGCATTGATGACACATCCAGCTTTTCCTTATTGTTTACAGTTCTAGATCATGCAGTTTATCTGCAAGTCTTTTCAAACTGTCACAGTTCTCCAAAAATTTTCTAACATATATATTGAAAAGTACCCACAAATAAATTAATCCATACAGGTTTAAATCTGTGTTTTTCAAAGGTCAACTATATTTAAAAGTAACTTTTTCCATTCAAAGTGTTATTTTGACAGACAACAGGGATTAGATACTCTAAACCTCTTATTATTTTGAAAATGAACCCTATAATATTGCTGACTTATTTTCAATTTTATCCAGAAATCCATGGCAAGATATTCTAGATCATTCAAATGTGCAGGGATATATCATTATAAAAAAAACTAAAAGCTTGCTGAAGCATGAAAGAGGTGATTAGGATACATGAAAAGGCACTAGGGTTGTGTGGGCACAGAGGAAAGAGCACGTGAATGTACAGAGAGATAGCAGTCACATGCAAGTCTAAGAGAGAGACCTCAGGATAAAGTCTTGGACATTTAGTCTCCAGAACCATGAGAAATAAATTTCTGTTTTTTAAGCTACTCAGTCTTTGATATTTTATTATGGCAGCCCTAGAAAACTAATATGCTAATAAAGATTTTTTGAACATGTAGCCACAAGTTCTCAAGCATTATGAGGAAAAAAAGATGTGCTTAACATTAAAACCATATCAAATATAATTAAATTTGTGATGATTTAGAAGCAATTTTAGACATCAAAAAATCTAACGTTATTATCATAAGGATGAATTGTTACTATATTTCAGAAGTAAATGCTATTTGAGAGTGTTCCCCAACAGATTATAAAATACAACAGATTCTTTTACTTTTACTATATTTTAAAATATTGAGTCTGAAAGAAAGCAATTAAAATAACCACCTTGCCGTGAATAATTTAGCAATAGATTCTAATGATAAATTTCATTTACTATTAGATAAGAAAAATGCAGTATACAGTGTTGAATATTTTGATAAACTATATTAATTTTCCTTACTAAATATTTTAGATATAAAGAAATTTTATATTTGACAACATCTTAGAAGGCATACTGTATGATTATTATTTTCTTAACTTCATCTGTGGATAATAGCAGAGACTGTATAAATGAAAATTTTAATTTTATGTTCTTATTAACTTTGTATAAAACTTTTTACACAGTTTTTGGAATATAAAAAAACTATTACAACTGCTCCTGTCTCTCATCTCTATCTCATTTCTTTCTCAGTACTTCCTTGGAAATTTCCTCAAGAAATTCCTTATTTTTTTTAGGGGTTAATTTAATGTGTTATGTTTTCTAAAAATTTTTAAAGTGAAACATTTTTCTCAAGCATTTTGTTTATTTTATTGTATTTGCCCAAGCAGAGTTTATTATTTTGTCTTTTCTGCGACTACTTTATATAATATCTTTATAGCACTTATCACGTACTGAAAAATATGTATTTGCATTGTTGGCTTTCCTGTTCAATGTGATTGTCTCAGTTCTTAGCTCTGTGCATGGTTACTATAGTAAGACTTTACTGAATTAAAGACTTGTTCAAAGAGAAAAATGTAGATTTTAATAAGGTAAATAAAGGTATTTACAATACTGTACTATGTTTTGACTTTTACCGAATATTTATAAAATACTCATAGAACAGTGTTTCAGATATAACCACATAGATGTATACAAAAAATGGCAAACTAGGATGGGACAGAAGTGTCGGAGGCAAGAGATCTGGAGAATGCTTTGTATGATCAGACAGTAGACAAAAGTATTATAAAAATTAAATAAAATGAGTTATCTCTTACTACCTAATCACAAGCTAACATTATGTATTGTATGCATGCAAAATATATCTGCTTATATAAATGTACTATATTTACATAGACACATACATGTGCATTTATACAAATTACATATGTATATACAATTTCTAGATAAGTGCTCGGTTTTCAAACAAACTGTTAGAGAAGAATTGGGAAAATTATTACTATTCCAGAAAATTATATCTTGTAAAGGCACAAAAGTTGCATGCAGTTCATACTGTGGCTGTTCCTTTCTTTAGCTTCAGAGAGAAAGGTAATGTCACAGAGAGATGGTGCAAAGTCTTAATTTGCAGTGATTATCAGAATCACAGAGACAATGAGCCAACTTAATAAACCTTCTTTAAAGAGCATTCATGTGTGAATTTGAGGATGTAAAGTCTAATTTACTGAAAAGAAAATGTAACAGTTAAATGAAAGAAAGTGCATAATGAGTGGGTGTACACTGAATCACAGAGGAACGTAGACTGTTAACTTAAGGAGAATTATATACTTTATTATACCAAATAAAGTCTGTTTAGTTAGATATGAAGATAAATTCTCTGTCTAGTTGATTTCACGGGTATAAGCGTTTACAATAGACAGACATTACAGTTAAGGGAGGGAAGAATTGGGCTAAAAAATGCAGGGGAAATTCATGTCTTCTTTCCTCTTATTGCATCTAGACCTTCACATGTGAGATTATCTGTTGTGCAGTGGTTTCTATGTAGAAACCACTTGCAAATGAATGAAAATGCACCTTAAGTGACAATTTTGTTCATATCTTTCTTATTTATGTTGCTATTACTTATTTTTTTCTGAATTTTTTTCACCATTTCAGATTTAACCTAGTCCAAACCCAGAACTAGATATAACCTAGTCAGATAGATCTGAAAAGGAGTACTAAAGTCTAAATTCATCATTATTCAACCAGTGGAGTCAGAGGAACTAAAGGACAAGCTAGAGTCATTCATAAGGTGCACACACATTTGCTGACTTTTACTCCAGTACTTTCCCCATCATAACATGCCATTCATGGCAATACACTACATTCTTCATAATATCATGGAACGAAGTGATAGTACAGAATCATTAAGTATGACTAATAAATATATTTCAAAAATGAAAACTAGGTCTCAAATCCATAGCAACCTTTCAGAAAGACAGAATATAGCTTTTTACCCAATTATTTTTATTATGACAAAATACATATAAAATTTACCATCTTATCCATTTTTAAATGCATAGTTCTGTAGTATCAAGTACCTTCCTATTGCTCTTCACCATCATCATCTCTAGAAATCTTTCATCTTGCAGAACTGAAAATCTATGTCATTAAATATTAACTGTTCATTCTGCCCTTCTCCAGTCCCTGGTAATCACTCTCCTATTTTCTGTCTAAGATTTGGCCGTTCTAGGTTTCTCATATAAGTAGAATCAGAAAATTTGTCTTTTTGTGAGTGGCTTATTTCACTAAAGTTGTAGCATATGGTAGAATTTCCTTCCTTTTTAATGCTGAATAATATTCTATTGTATGTATATACCATGTTTCACTTATTCATTCATCTGTTGATGGACACTTGAGTTGTTTCTATCTTTTAGCTATTATAAACAATGCTATTATGAACATAGGTGTACCATTTCTCTTAAAGATTCTGCTTTTAATTTTTTTCAGTATATATCCAGAGTAGAATTGCTAAATCATATGGTAATTCTATTTTTAATTTTTGAAGATCTATTGTACAGTGACTGCACAATTTTACATTGATATTAACAAGGTAAAAGTGCTCCAATTTTTCTACATCCTCAGCAACACTTGCTATCTACTGTTTTTTTGTTATTTTTTTAATAGTTGTATTCCTAATGGATGTGAGTGGATATCTTCTCATGATTTTGGTTTGTATTTTCTTAATGATTAGTGATATTAAACAACTGTTCATGTGGTTATAGGCCACTTGTATATCTTTGGAGAAATGTCTATTCAAGTCCATTGCTGACTTATAACTAAAGCTGCTTGGGCTTTTTGCTTGTTTAGTTTTAGGAGTTTCTATAAATTCTCGGGAAGAAGGAAATGGCAACCCACGCCAGTATTCTTCCCTGGAGAATCCCAGAGATGGAGGAGCCTGGTGGGCTGCCATCTATGGGGCTGCACAGTCAGACACGACTGAAGCAACTTAGCAGCCGCAGCAGCAGGATACATTCTAGAGTTTCTATACATTCTATGTATTCTATACATACATTCTATACAATCTACTTATCATTTAGATATACAATTTGCAAATCTTTTCTTCCTTTCTGTAAATTGTCTTTTTATCTTACTGATGATGTCTTTAGAAGCATCAAAGTTTTTAATTTTCATTAAGCCCAATTTGTTTAATTTGTCTTTTGCAACTTCTGTACTTGGTATCAAATCCAATAAATCATTGCCCATTTCAATGTTGTGAAGTTTTTGCCCTATGTTTCCTTCTAAAGGACTTCCCTGGAAGCTCAGATGGTAAAGAATCTGCCTGTAATGCAGGAGACCCGGGTTCGATCCCTGGGTTGAGAAGTTTCCCTGGAGAAGGGAATAGTTTTAGCTCTTACATTTAGGTCTTAAAACAATTTTGAGTTACTTTTTGTGCAGTGTTTAGGAAGTCTAGATTCATTCCTTGGCATGTGGATAGACGATTTTTTGACCATCATCTCTTGAAAAGGCTTTTCTTTCTTCACTGAATAGTTTTGACAAACTTGAAAAACAATTATACTGTGTTCTCTTTAAATATTTTAAATTTCATTATAGAATAAGATGATCTGCATATGTGTCACCTTTATATACAGAGTATTTTTTCTTGATGACCCTTAATGAATTTTTAAACTTTTAAGAACTAAAAATATAGTTGAATAATAAATTTTAGTCTCTGGTTATAGCAATTTTATGAGCTAAAGTAAACTATCTTTATACTCAAGTTCATTTCTATTCTTTTTCACATTTTTATATATTTGCACATAGGTGGTACAAGAATCAAATACACTAGACACACACACAAAACATGAAACTATTCAAATACCATGTATTTATGCATTTATTCTTTCTTTAAGTATTGATATACTAAAGTATCTCTTATTGATGACAAAGCATTGTAAGAGGTACTGAGGTTGCAATGGTAAAGACACCAGGCTTTGTTTCTTAAAGCCACTTTACATAAAAATAGGTGAAGAGGCTGTGAGGTCGTAGGAGTTTTTATTAAGAAACAGAGAAAGAGTGTAGAAAACACCCTTAGCTTAGGGAAAGAATATCAGGGAATTATTAGAGGAAAACGGCCTGAGCTGGATACACTATTTTGGACTATACACATATCAGGGAATTATCAGAGGAAAACAGCCTGAAGTAGACACAGTATATTGGATTATACATATGTGCATATATATGTACTACATTATGTGTTTGTATATATATATATATACACACACACGCATATAGTA
>SJYA01000440.1:2691813-2833819 GCA_006410615.1 Neotragus moschatus | reverse complement strand
CACCAGGCTCCCCCGTCCCTGGGACTCTCCAGGCAAGAACTCTGGAGTGGGTTGCCATTTCCTTCTCCATTGCATGAAAGTGAAAAGGGAAAGTGAGGTCGCTCAGTTGTGTCCAACTCCTAGCGACCCCATGGACTGCAGCCTACCAGGCTCCTCCATCCAACTCTTAGTACAGTGCAGTATAGGGCAGGTGGCCTTGGGGCTCCACTATCTAAGCTCAAATACCACCCCTGCCATTTACTAGCTTGCTAACTTCTCTCTGCCTCAGTCTTCTTATTTGTAAAATGGGGATGATTTTGTAAAAGCACCTACCTCATGGTCCCTTATAAAAATTTAATTCATTTGTACATGTAAATTACAAGGAATGTAAGATATAGTAGGTTTCAAAATTTTAACTGTCTCAGTCAACTAAATAAACACAGCTGTTGCATTTATCAGAATTTTCATTGAAGACTTGCGGGTTCCATGGCCATATCACAGCCAATACATGAAGACATCTCTGTTGGGAAAAGTCTTCTTGACTGTCCACCATCAGGATTTCTCTCCAGTACACTTCCCAGCAAAAGGCTCTGGGCTTTAGCTCTCTCCTGGTCCCCTTCTCTTCCTGTCTTCTGCCTTGACCTTTGCATAACCTACACCTCTGTGCCCCTCTCCACAATGATGGATGGAAATACCCAAATCTTCCCTCTGTCTCTTTTAGAACACACTTAAGCTCTACTGCTCCAGGCTGACTTCCAAACTGGACTCCACATCCATCTTTTATTTATATATATATATATATAAAATCTTGTGCCAATGAGTTAGCTATATGCAGTTTTAGTAGATACTCATCTTCAATTTAATAGGGCCATTTTCCTTAGGAGGCAGCTACAGTTTTATTTTATTTTTGAAAAAATTTTTATTTTATTTTGGGGGATAACTGATTAACAATGTTGTGACAGTTTCAGGTGAACAGTGAAGGGATTCAGCTACACATAGGAGGGAGGCAGCTGCAGTTTTAAATGTCAAATCTCTTTTCTTCATTACAAGTAGAAAGAAAAACTAATGGTAAATACTTTAATAGATATATGTGTGTGTGCATGTGTGTGTGATGAATAATCACATTTGTTGGGAAGCAGAAAACACTAGGGGCTAGTGAATCCTTTGTTTTTTCTTATTGTTTATTTTTATTTATTTTTTGGCCATGGGGCATATGGGATCTTAGTTTCCTTTTCAGGGATCAAATTTGTACCCTCTGCCTTGGAAACAAGGAGTCCCAACTGCTGGACTGCCAGAGAAGTCCCCTGAGCTTTTGCTTTTGAGACAACACAGTTCACTTTTGCATGAACGGCTCTGGTGGAGGCCTCTTACTCCAGAGAAGTAGCCTTTTGCTTTCCTCCTAGAGAAGTCCTTGCTTAAGTGCAGTGTTGGAAGCAGCCACATTAGCAGAACTGAGCCGCTGCAACATTGTAAACGCCAGCAAATAAAAGTGTCAGCAGCCTGGGCTGTGGGAGGCTGGCAGGGCCTGGAGTTTAGTGCCGCTGTGTCCACATCAGCATTTCTAGGGGGCTGGTTCATATCCAGCCCACACGAGTAGTGATTCAAAGTTATTTCCTACTGGTGGCTCTTCCTGACCCCTGGGAAAGGTGTTTGGAGGTCTCTAGCCACAGCCCACCAGGGAAGAGGCATACCTGCTCGACGTGACCTGCCCTCTCTCTCCAAAAGGGAGCCCCATCCTAGGTAATGGATGGTATTTTGAATGGTTGGTGGAAGCTTCCTCACCACTGCCTGTACTGATAACAGAATTTTTGTATTACTTCTCATGGGACCCATAATCACATGAAAAGAAATGTAAGAAGACTTGTTTTCTTTTCACCACTGGATGTATTTATTTACAAAGAGGGACTTTAAATGGCCAGAAGCACATACACTTACTGGTAGTAAAACTCCACCCTGTGATTCACTGATTTCTCCGGCTGTGTGCGTCCTGCAGCCCTGGGGCTTTGTAATATTACAGTGCTCAGAGGGGAGTTCCAGCCATTTCTGTCTTGTGCCAGTGGACAGATGAATCCTCTGTTTGGCGAGTGTGGCAAAAGCAAACAGCGTTTTAGCCCCTAGGGTACTTCTTACATTTTAATTTGGGGGAAAAATGCAGCTTTGGGTCTTGAAATTGTGTAAAACAAAATGTTTATTTCTGTGTAGTGGATATTCAGTGGTCTGGCTCCCAAAGCTCATTCACCAGCAAAAGGTCCTGGTTGTGTGACCAGGGAGGTTTCACCAGGATGAGGCCTCAGGAGAGACAGAACTCAGACCCCCACGGTGCTGAGCACTCTCTGTAATGGGCGTGTTAATGGCTTGGAAATCACAGACAGCCATTTCAAATGATGTTTGAAAGTGTTTTTAAGGCATGGGCAAATGCCTCAGATCATTAGTAAGTAAACCAAATGAGCAGGATGCAAAATAGTCACCAGTGAAGTCGCTCAGTCGTGTCTGACTCTTTGTGACCCCATGGACTGAAGCCTACCAGGCTCTTCCATCCATGAAGTTTTCCAGGCAAGAGTAGTAGAGTGGGTTGCCATTTCCTTCTCCAGGGGATCTTCCCGACCCAGGGATCGAACCCAGGTCTCCTGCATTGCAGGCAGAAGCTTTACCGTCTGAGCCACCAGGGAAGCCTAAAATTGACACAATATGAGCTAAAGTCTGAAACGATAGGTTTCATGTACAGTAAAGGGTGGTTGTTCAGATGCCGAGTTGTGCCTGACTCTTTGAGACCCTATGGACTGCAGCACACCAGGCCTCCCTCTCCCTTACCATTTCCCGGAGTTTGCCCAAGTTCACGTCCATCAAATTGGTGATGCCATTCGGTAAACCAAAAATGCCCTCAATGGGTGGCAAGTTTAGGAGGTTATTTTAGTCTTGTGTCTGTTAATAATGTCCAGTGATTTCTAGGTTTCCTACAGTGAGTAAATATTACTTTTAAAATCTGCATACAAATAAATGTTTATTTAAAAAGTACAGTGGAATAATCTACTTGTTAGTGCCAATTTAAAGAGGGTTTAAATTTTTGCAATGAGGCAAAACCTTTTCTTATTCCCGTTTATCATTCTCTGTTGGGAAGTAAAATGGCCTCATACGTTAGCCAGCTCTTGTGATTTGCTGTGTATATTTTCACTTAAGAAATAATGATGTTTCACATATGACCTAGATGAGAACATTTGTGACAGATGCCAGCCTTTTGGGGGCAAATCAGAACCATTTGGTTTTATCTTTGATGCTGAAGCTTTTATCTTTTTATCTTAAAGCAGTGTGATAAAATTCTATAGGCAAAAATTACAAGGTATATGTGTGTAGCACATATATTTACATATAAAAATTTGCCAGTGTTATTACTGTTATAATAAAATCTTATTTAAAAATGTAATCAAGTAATTAAATATCCTAAGTTATTGACCTTTTACTTTTGACATTTGATTATTTNCCCCAGTAAGTTTTGCCTGGCCTTCCAAGTCTGGGTTGGGGGCCCTTCCTATGTGTCCTAAAGCACATCACCTTCCCTTATCATAGCACATATTCTATTGGTAAGAACTGCCTATTTGTCTCTTTCTCCTTTAGGCTATAAGCTTTTGCTATGTAAGCAAGAGAAAGGACTGCCTTGTTTATAGTTTTCTTTGTATCAAATACATGGCCTGGTGCCTTGTAGGATGTTCATTAAATATGCATCAAATCAGTGAATTATGAAAAGAAGGGTGTAAAACACAGACATCAGCTAGGATCATCCTACCCAGTACAATCTGGGGAAGGCTGGCCAATGCCCCTGCCTAGGGTGTTTGGACTCCACTTTCTGCCCTCTTTCCTTTTATATCAAATTCTTATTGTCTCTTAACTTGCTGCTGCTGCTAAGTCGCTTCAGTCGTGTCCGACTCTGTGCGACGCCATAGACGAGAGCCCACCAGGCTCCCCCGTCCCTGGGACTCTCCAGGCAAGAACTCTGGAGTGGGTTGCCATTTCCTTCTCCATTGCATGAAAGTGAAAAGGGAAAGTGAGGTCGCTCAGTTGTGTCCAACTCCTAGCGACCCCATGGACTGCAGCCTACCAGGCTCCTCCATCCAACTCTTAGTACAGTGCAGTATAGGGCAGGTGGCCTTGGGGCTCCACTATCTAAGCTCAAATACCACCCCTGCCATTTACTAGCTTGCTAACTTCTCTCTGCCTCAGTCTTCTTATTTGTAAAATGGGGATGATTTTGTAAAAGCACCTACCTCATGGTCCCTTATAAAAATTTAATTCATTTGTACATGTAAATTACAAGGAATGTAAGATATAGTAGGTTTCAAAATTTTAACTGTCTCAATCAACTAAATAAACACAGCTGTTGCATTTATCAGAATTTTCATTGAAGACTTGCGGGTTCCATGGCCATATCACAGCCAATACATGAAGACATCTCTGTTGGGAAAAGTCTTCTTGACTGTCCACCATCAGGATTTCTCTCCAGTACACTTCCCAGCAAAAGGCTCTGGGCTTTAGCTCTCTCCTGGTCCCCTTCTCTTCCTGTCTTCTGCCTTGACCTTTGCATAACCTACACCTCTGTGCCCCTCTCCACAATGATGGATGGAAATACCCAAATCTTCCCTCTGTCTCTTTTAGAACACACTTAAGCTCTACTGCTCCAGGCTGACTTCCAAACTGGACTCCACATCCATCTTTTATTTATATATATATATATATAAAATCTTGTGCCAATGAGTTAGCTATATGCAGTTTTAGTAGATACTCATCTTCAATTTAATAGGGCCATTTTCCTTAGGAGGCAGCTACAGTTTTATTTTATTTTTGAAAAAATTTTTATTTTATTTTGGGGGATAACTGATTAACAATGTTGTGACAGTTTCAGGTAAACAGTGAAGGGATTCAGCTACACATAGGAGGGAGGCAGCTGCAGTTTTAAATGTCAAATCTCTTTTCTTCATTACAAGTAGAAAGAAAAACTAATGGTAAATACTTTAATAGATATATGTGTGTGTGCATGTGTGTGTGATGAATAATCACATTTGTTGGGAAGCAGAAAACACTAGGGGCTAGTGAATCCTTTGTTTTTTCTTATTGTTTATTTTTATTTATTTTTTGGCCATGGGGCATATGGGATCTTAGTTTCCTTTTCAGGGATCAAACTTGTACCCTCTGCCTTGGAAACAAGGAGTCCCAACTGCTGGACTGCCAGAGAAGTCCCCTGAGCTTTTGCTTTTGAGACAACACAGTTCACTTTTGCATGAACGGCTCTGGTGGAGGCCTCTTACTCCAGAGAAGTAGCCTTTTGCTTTCCTCCTAGAGAAGTCCTTGCTTAAGTGCAGTGTTGGAAGCAGCCACATTAGCAGAACTGAGCCGCTGCAACATTGTAAACGCCAGCAAATAAAAGTGTCAGCAGCCTGGGCTATGGGAGGCTGGCAGGGCCTGGAGTTTAGTGCCGCTGTGTCCACATCAGCATTTCTAGGGGGCTGGTTCATATCCAGCCCACACGAGTAGTGATTCAAAGTTATTTCCTACTGGTGGCTCTTCCTGACCCCTGGGAAAGGTGTTTGGAGGTCTCTAGCCACAGCCCACCAGGGAAGAGGCATACCTGCTCGACGTGACCTGCCCTCTCTCTCCAAAAGGGAGCCCCATCCTAGGTAATGGATGGTATTTTGAATGGTTGGTGGAAGCTTCCTCACCACTGCCTGTACTGATAACAGAATTTTTGTATTACTTCTCATGGGACCCATAATCACATGAAAAGAAATGTAAGAAGACTTGTTTTCTTTTCACCACTGGATGTATTTATTTACAAAGAGGGACTTTAAATGGCCAGAAGCACATACACTTACTGGTAGTAAAACTCCACCCTGTGATTCACTGATTTCTCCGGCTGTGTGCGTCCTGCAGCCCTGGGGCTTTGTAATATTACAGTGCTCAGAGGGGAGTTCCAGCCATTTCTGTCTTGTGCCAGTGGACAGATGAATCCTCTGTTTGGCGAGTGTGGCAAAAGCAAACAGCGTTTTAGCCCCTAGGGTACTTCTTACATTTTAATTTGGGGGAAAAATGCAGCTTTGGGTCTTGAAATTGTGTAAAACAAAATGTTTATTTCTGTGTAGTGGATATTCAGTGGTCTGGCTCCCAAAGCTCATTCACCAGCAAAAGGTCCTGGTTGTGTGACCAGGGAGGTTTCACCAGGATGAGGCCTCAGGAGAGACAGAACTCAGACCCCCACGGTGCTGAGCACTCTCTGTAATGGGCGTGTTAATGGCTTGGAAATCACAGACAGCCATTTCAAATGATGTTTGAAAGTGTTTTTAAGGCATGGGCAAATGCCTCAGATCATTAGTAAGTAAACCAAATGAGCAGGATGCAAAATAGTCACCAGTGAAGTCGCTCAGTCGTGTCTGACTCTTTGTGACCCCATGGACTGAAGCCTACCAGGCTCTTCCATCCATGAAGTTTTCCAGGCAAGAGTAGTAGAGTGGGTTGCCATTTCCTTCTCCAGGGGATCTTCCCGACCCAGGGATCGAACCCAGGTCTCCTGCATTGCAGGCAGAAGCTTTACCGTCTGAGCCACCAGGGAAGCCTAAAATTGACACAATATGAGCTAAAGTCTGAAACGATAGGTTTCATGTACAGTAAAGGGTGGTTGTTCAGATGCCGAGTTGTGCCTGACTCTTTGAGACCCTATGGACTGCAGCACACCAGGCCTCCCTCTCCCTTACCATTTCCCGGAGTTTGCCCAAGTTCACGTCCATCAAATTGGTGATGCCATTCGGTAAACCAAAAATGCCCTCAATGGGTGGCAAGTTTAGGAGGTTATTTTAGTCTTGTGTCTGTTAATAATGTCCAGTGATTTCTAGGTTTCCTACAGTGAGTAAATATTACTTTTAAAATCTGCATACAAATAAATGTTTATTTAAAAAGTACAGTGGAATAATCTACTTGTTAGTGCCAATTTAAAGAGGGTTTAAATTTTTGCAATGAGGCAAAACCTTTTCTTATTCCCGTTTATCATTCTCTGTTGGGAAGTAAAATGGCCTCATACGTTAGCCAGCTCTTGTGATTTGCTGTGTATATTTTCACTTAAGAAATAATGATGTTTCACATATGACCTAGATGAGAACATTTGTGACAGATGCCAGCCTTTTGGGGGCAAATCAGAACCATTTGGTTTTATCTTTGATGCTGAAGCTTTTATCTTTTTATCTTAAAGCAGTGTGATAAAATTCTATAGGCAAAAATTACAAGGTATATGTGTGTAGCACATATATTTACATATAAAGATTTGCCAGTGTTATTACTGTTATAATAAAATCTTATTTAAAAATGTAATCAAGTAATTAAATATCCTAAGTTATTGACCTTTTACTTTTGACATTTGATTATTTTAGAGAAAAAAAGGCAAGTTTCTTTATTGAATAACTCCAATCTCCTTCCTCTTTCTCTTACACTAATATATAAGGGTTTAATGGACAGTTAATAAGATATATCCTTAGGCCATAACTATTCATCCTAACTTCAAGTTCCTTTCACACCTCCATTTAGGTTCTAAAATAGGAATTCTGGAAGTGCATTTTGGCAACATATAGTTCCATGACATGATAGTGACAAAAGGGTTCTGGGCTCAAAAAATTTTAAAAACACTATGGTACTTATACCACCTCTCAACTCCATTCTCAATTTGTATATTGAGATATTTTATATCTCAAATATTCTTCAGTGAAGAAATCCTTTAAACTCTGTTTAAACCTGTTTTTCCTAAACTTAGCCAACCAAGATATTCAGAAGTACTATTTTCCAAAGCAGGGCAGGAATCCGGACCATCAAAGAAACAGCAAATGATTTTCTTCTGCTGTACTGAAAAAAAAGGAAGAGAGTAGACAGATAAAATGTATATAAAAATAACTCAAAAAGGCTTTATGCTTAAGTCATAACCCTCTGCCCCAAGCCATTTGATTAACTGTAGAATTCTAATTCTTAAGTGACTGTAGCAACCATTGCTTTAATCCAGGTCACAGAAGCTCTAGAAGCCAGAGTATATAGGGTCATCTCTGATAATTTCAATTTATTCCCTAACTTAAGGGTAATGCTTGCAGTAGCTTCAGAGCTCATCTGTACTATTTGCTGAAGAATGTTAGCACAAACACTCTGCTCTGGAAGCATTCTGTTTCTTGCAGCTTATTGTCTCTTTTATTTTATCTTAGGTCTCAAAGTGACCACATGAGCACAGAGGATCTCCTCTTAACACTTTGCTTATCACTTACGAGGGTAGGTCAGTGGATGTCCATTATAACAGGTACACGCTTGGTCTATTTAAAGGACAGTTTTTAGGCTTTGCTTAGCAACAAAACTTTGGAGACATTCTTTGAAGTCTTTTGGGTCAATTCTGTGATGCTTTTCAAGAACTGTGGCTGTATTTGTTTGTGCAGTACCTAATGTACTGGAATCTTCCATTATTATCTCTTGATGCTTGTGAAATCAGTCCCTGCACTTACTGAAGTGTGGGCAAATCCATAAACAAAGAGAAGTGGTTGGGATGTCATAGCTATTTTTACAAAAGGTATCCATGACAAGGCTAATTGATTCAGGGGACTTTGTTTTCAATAGAGGAACAGCTATTAGTTTACTGTCTATCTTAATTATTCTATCCATCAACCATTTGTTGCCCTGGGCAACTGGCATCATCTTTGTTGCTTGCTAATTTTAGCTCATTTTACTTAGTGAGGCTTGTTTCTTTTGTTTCATTTTTATGGATTTGGATGAGGAAAGAAGGACCTGACATTTCTATGGGTGAAATGATAAGCTGTGCTCTGTTGAATTCACCAACAGAAGACATTTATCCTTCTCTTAAAAAAAATAAGACTGCCGTGTTTTTGGGTATATGTGTACAGATGAACCAGTAAATGAACATAAATTATATGAACCTGTAAATGAACATAATGTAAACTACTTGCAAATAAGCCAAAATGAGTGAGCAAAAAGCATAATTACCCTTGTCAGAGATTTGGTCAAGGTCTCAAAAGACTCCTGAAGTTCTGGCTCTAGGAATTAAAATATGCCCAGTATTTTTTTTTTTTTTTTAAGTTATGTTACTTTTAAATTGTCCCTGGTTTTGTTTTGCTAACCCCCCCAAACCATTCCGTCTTTCTTCACATCTCCCCAGTGCTTTCATGTGCCTGTTTGTATCTTTGCCCTCTCTGTCTCTGCAGAGCCCTGTCTTCCTGAGCCACTAGGAGTATATGCAATTCGGACAGAGGGGCCTTTTAATTGGAGCCATAGGTGATACGAAGAGAAGCAAAAGACAGATGAAACACAATAAAATACTCCCAGAAAAAGAACAACTGCATGGGCCAAAACACTGGGAACATATTTTGAGATTTTGTCAAAAAGTACAACAATGATAAAATTGCATTTAGATTTTTACTTGTCTGAGAGGTAACCTCAACTTATTTGGAGACAGCTTTGCTTGTGGTGGGGAACAGATCGTAATTGCTTTNTTTTTTTTTTTTTTTAAGTTATGTTACTTTTAAATTGTCCCTGGTTTTGTTTTGCTAACCCCCCCAAACCATTCCGTCTTTCTTCACATCTCCCCAGTGCTTTCATGTGCCTGTTTGTATCTTTGCCCTCTCTGTCTCTGCAGAGCCCTGTCTTCCTGAGCCACTAGGAGTATATGCAATTCGGACAGAGGGGCCTTTTAATTGGAGCCATAGGTGATACGAAGAGAAGCAAAAGACAGATGAAACACAATAAAATACTCCCAGAAAAAGAACAACTGCATGGGCCAAAACACTGGGAACATATTTTGAGATTTTGTCAAAAAGTACAACAATGATAAAATTGCATTTAGATTTTTACTTGTCTGAGAGGTAACCTCAACTTATTTGGAGACAGCTTTGCTTGTGGTGGGGAACAGATCGTAATTGCTTTGGTACCTGTTCTTTCTTATTGTCGCCCATACTCAGCGTATGACTATGCTATGTAGGTCTGATCATAACTATGTAGAGTTTTCTGGGATAATCAGGTAAAACTTGCAACAGGCTAATATAACACATTTAACCAATAGTTTTTCTCTCTCTTTTTAAAAAATATTTATTGATTTGTGGCCGCTCTGGGTCTTCGTTGCTGCTCATGGGCTTTCTCTGGTTGCTGGGAGCAGGGGCTGCTCAGCAGTTCTGAAGCACAGGCATCTCACTGCGGTGGGTTCTTTTGTTGCAGAGCGCTGGGCTCTAGGTGAGGGGCTTCGGTAGTTGCAGCACGCAGGCTTAGTTGCCCTGAGGCATGTGGGATCTTCCGGAACCTGGAATTGAACCCATATCCCCTGCATTGCCAGGCAGATTCTTAACCACTAGACCACCAGGGAAGCCCCTAATATTCCTTCTCTTTTTTTGGCAGCATGGCAGTCAGCTAACAGTTCCCAGGTCACATAAATGACTCCTGTCTTTGTCAGATATTCTCTTTACTGCAAGGAAAAGAAATTCACTTAAGGAAGCTCAGTTTAAAAAGTGCTGATTAAAAGGGAATGGGGCCAGTCACATGGAACCCAGTTACAGGAAATACAGCTCGGCTTCCTGGGGACTAGAGCACCATTGTGGAGCTACTCTCAGTCTCTCTGGTTTTCTCTTTGGGCTTGTATATTCTTACATTTATATTTTTTCTAGAAATATACTCTGTTCTCTGTGGCAGGTAAGCTTTCTTTGCAAGCTCTTTAAGTTGTGCCCTCTCGCCACTCTTCTACGTGATCTCAATTTCTCATCTATCACCATCTGCCGAACTCTCACTGACTTTTTAGATCTCTTAATTCAGATGGATTATCGTTGATCTCCCCTAGCCGGACTATAAACTCTAAGAAGGCAGGAGTCATAAATATTTTGCTAATCAGTGTATTCTCATTGCTGCAAAGGCTCATGACATGTAGCATGTATGCAATGGATTGGTGAGTAAATGTGAACTCCAACATCTGGATTTCCTGGGATTTGTTTCTGTTGTCTGATATGTTCTCATCTCTTGGTTTTGGTTAAATGGTCTCATATTTAGTGCTGAGCATTATATATGAAAGATTGAAGAGAGCGTTTAAAGTTNCATGTAGCATGTATGCAATGGATTGGTGAGTAAATGTGAACTCCAACATCTGGATTTCCTGGGATTTGTTTCTGTTGTCTGATATGTTCTCATCTCTTGGTTTTGGTTAAATGGTCTCATATTTAGTGCTGAGCATTATATATGAAAGATTGAAGAGAGCGTTTAAAGTTCTAGATGATGTTGTTGTCCCCAGAGAGGATATGTTTTTGCTTCTGATGCTTGGACAGGGCTATTAGGATAGAGGCTCATTACCTTAGCTCAATCTGAAGTTGAGCTAATTTAAATTTGTGTTTCAGTCTTTACAGAGATTGTTTATTTCTGGTAAGGCCTTGTTCTTAGGGTGTGGCCCTTCAGTGATGCCTAAGGAAAGTTTGGGGTCTTGCCGGGTCCCTTATTCTTAGTGAACCCTGAACTCTAATTTTTTTTTTTTGTCTCAAATAGCAGAAAACTGAAAGCAGAAAGCTCTTCTCAGCATTTTAGCCTCTTTGCCACTACTTAAAACGCCTCAAGAAGAAAAGCGTTGCCAAATGTTACTCATCTCTCCCTGTGCTTTTCTTTTCTTCTCTCCAAGATCTTGGCCCCCATGTCTTGCGACTTTAGTAGTTATTTTTTTGTTGTTCAGTCTCTAAGTCGTATCCAACTCTTTGTGACCGAACAGACAGCAGCACGCCAGACTTCCCTGTCCTTCACTATTTCCTGGAGTTTGCTCAAGTTCATGTCCATTGACTTGGTGATGCCATCCAACCATCTCATCTTCTGTTGTCCCCTTCTCACCCTGCCTTCAATCTTTCCCAGCATCAGGGTCTTTTCCAGTGAGTCAGCTCCATGCATCAGGTCACCAAATTTATTGGAACTTCAGCTTCAGCATTGGTCCTTCTAATGAATATTCAGGACTGATTTCCTTTAGCATTGACTGGTTTGATCTCCTTCCAGTCCAACAGACGCTCAAGAGTCCTTTCTAGAACCACAGTTCAAAAGCATCCATTCTTTGGTGCTCAGCCTTTTTTATGGTCCAACTCTCACATCCAAACTTGACTACTGGAAAAACCATCGCTTTGACTAGATCGATCTTGATCAACAAAGTGATGTCTCTGTTCTTTAATATGCTGTCTAGATTATTTTAATGTTTTTGGTTTTGTATTTTAGCTCACCTGGTTGCTCTTGGGAACAAGGTTGATTTAAGTTGAGTCTATTACAGCCAAAAGTGGGAGTCAGCTGTTGAGTAAATGAATAATATATTCTAGAGAGAGAATCTGAAGGGTCTATCTTGGATTAGGTGGTTCTGCCCTTTTCATAGCCCCAGCCAAAGGGGACAGGATGCTGTAGTTCTTGAAGATATCCTCTGTTGCAGGCAGGGCAGGCTAAACTCAGGACAAGTTGGATGTGACAGGCATTGTCAAAGGTTTCTGCTTCGTATATCTTCATGACTATCATGACTTTTATTAACGCCTTGCTTTGACACTTTATGATTTATACAACTCGGCAATGAGTGTCCTCTTCTTGTTTCAATCTTCCAGGGTCTGTGATTGGTGTTTATGTTAACATTTACTCTAATACCCTGTTGTATTTAATCATCTCATCCATAGCCTATACTCCTAAAATATTAATGTCCTAGATCTTATAATGACCACTTTTCCATTGTTCTCAACACTGTCTCTTTCCACCTGCGCCACCCACCCCTAAACTTCCTCCAGGGCAGGAAAGGCCAGTGTTCGGTCGTTATACCAACTCTCTCTGCCCTCTTCAACTCTTTCCACTCCCCATATGTGGAGCTCCTGAACAGTTAATATCTGTTCCTGTGCCTCAAGTCAAGGATCCAGGGGGCTGGAGACTTCGAGGACAAAGCACGATGTCTGAGTACCANTGTCACCTCCACTAGCTTTGTTCGTGGTGATGCTTTCTAAGGCCCACTTGACTTCACATTCCATGTCTGGCTCTAGGTGAGTAATCACACCATCATGATTATCTGGGTCATGAAGATCTTTTTTGTACAGTTCTTCTGTGTATTCTTGCCACCTCTTCTTAATATCTTCTGCTTCTGTTAGGTTCTTACCATTTCTGTCCTTTATTGAGCCCATCTTTGCATACAATGTTCCCTTGGTATCTCTAATTTTCTTGAAGAGATCTCTAATCTTTCCCATTCTGTTGTTTTCCTCTATTTCTTTGCGTTGATTGCTGAGGAAAGCTTTCTTATCTCTCCTTGCTATTCTTTGGAACTCTGCATTCAGATGCTTATATCTTTCTTTTTCTCCTTTGCTTTTCATTTCTCTTCTTTTCACAGCTATTTGTAAGGCATCCTCAGACAGCCATTTTACTTTTTTGCATTTTTTTTTCTTGGGGATGGTCTTAATCCCTGTCTCCTGTAAAATGTCACGAACCTCCGTCCATTCATCAGGCACTCTGTCTATCAGATCTAGTCCCTTAAATCTATTTCTCACTTCCACTGTATAGTCATAAGAGATTTGATTTGGGTCATACCTAAATGGCCTAGTGGTTTCCCCCAGTTTCTTCAGTTTATGTCTGAATTTGGCAATAAGGAGTTCATGATCTGAGCCACAGTTGGCTCTCGGTCTTGTTTTTGCGGACTTTATAGAGCTTCTCCATCTTTGGTTGCAAAGAATATAATCAGTCTGATTTTGGTGTTGACCATCTGGTGTTGTCCATGTAGAGAGTCTTCTCTTGTATTGTTGGAAGAGGGTGTTTGCTATGACCAGTGTGTTCTCTTGGCAGAACTCTATTGGCTTTTTCCCTGCTTCATTCTGTACTCCAAGACCAAATGGAGGGGATATATATATATATATAATTATGACTGATTTGAGCTGATATATGGCTGAGATTACCACAACATTGTAAAACAATTATCCTCCAATAAAAAAAATAATAGAAAAGGGGAGAAGTTCACTAAGATAAGGATGGAGAAGTAGGCTAGGGTCAGATCATGCCAGGTCTTACAGGGTACATGTGGTGGCTCTGGATTGTATCTACTTAGCTAAGTGGAACCATTTCTCAGAAATCCCTTCCTTGTATAGTTCTGGGTGAGTCAGCCCACAAGAGAGACTTTGTGGGAGAGGCAGATGGCAGCTGAAGCACCGGCCATGCTTTTCACGCACTGAAGGTCGCTGCAGGGCTTCATGTGAAGTGGTGGACCATGCGTGCTATCTTAAACCCACCTCACTGGTGTTGGGCAGCACCTCAAACTCCCACCAGATCTCCCACTTCTGCGTCTTCATGTCCTGGGCCATGAGTGGACAGCTACATGGCCAGAGTTGAAGTTGGAAGTGGTGAGAGACAAACATGAGTTCCAAGGAATGTGTGCAGCCTCTAGGAGCTGGAAAAGGTAAGGAAACAGACCAGTCGCCTATAACATTTCCATATGACATTTTGTGTTGTTTTCTCTTCTACTTCTTGAAATCTTTCCAAGATTATGTTAAACAGTCTCGTCTCTGTCTATTTCTAATTTTTAGGTATAGGGTCTACTCCACAAAGGGAGAAGGTGGTCAGCATTGACTTTGCTAGGTTGTTTTCCTCATCTTTGTCCTTACCTTTGGACCTCTTAATGGAAGACAAAAGGTAATGCAAAATAAACATCCTCAGGGACATCTTTTTGGTTGGATTTTCATGGATTGTGATCACCAAAAGGTTCCTCACCTGCCTGTAGAGGAAAAATGATTGTTTTAGCCTCTACTGTTCAACCAACCCTTTATATCTCAGAGGACAGTGATAGTTCAAGTGCATAATAGTGATTTTCCATTTCTTCTAATTTTGGATTTTGGCCCCTGGAAGTGATGTTAATACCCATGACCAAATAGAAATTTATTGGTATCAGTTTTCAGAAGTCACCTACCAAGGATGCATGCAAACCAGTAACCTGGATTTTGGAGACGTGGTATTGCATCACTCATCCCTAGATCCATAATCTTCATTTTCTCCGCTTGCCTCATCCTCCTTCGTCTGGATAATAAGTCAGACTGGTCTAAGTGTGCTGGTGCATTTACTCACTTATTTAGCCAACATGTCTTTCTGTTATATGCCAGCCAGTGAACAGAGTATTGGGGATGCAAAACCCAATGAGTTGGAGTTGTTATAGTAAAATTATAGACAAGTCATTAGGCAGTTATAATCCAGAGTAGTAAGGGCTATGGGAACACGGGTGATGGAAACCTAACCCAGTTTTACGGAACCTGGAAGGCTGGCAGAGGACTGACAGAGTAAGGGTGAGAAGGAGAAGGAAGGGGTGTGGAGGGGAGGGAAGGAGAGGAGTCACATTTGCTAAGGAGAGAGTACTCCTAGAGAATAGTCAGAGCATATTCCAAGGGAACAGGAAAGGAGGGAAGTCTTCAGCTTGTTCTTTCTTTGAGGTTTGCTGGCGATATGGTTTTCCCAATATTTTGAATCTAAGTTTGTTTCTGGTTGTGTGTGTGTGTGTTCCTGTCTCCTTACCTCTTTTCACCTATTTCCTCCCTAATGGCCTTAGACCTGGAAAAAGATGAATTAAATAGGGTAAGATGTTGGGACTGGACCCAAATATGCTTTCATTCTTCTACAAGTGCCTGATTATAGTTTTAGGGAGACAATGATTACAAAAAGGGGGAATGTGTCTACACTTTAAGGTACCAACATACAGGGGCAAATGTACTCGAAAATGACAGATCAAAAAACATGGCTCCTGAGGTATGTATGCAGCTGTGATTGGCAGGAACAGA
This sequence comes from Neotragus moschatus, assembly GCA_006410615.1. Taxonomy (NCBI): domain Eukaryota; kingdom Metazoa; phylum Chordata; class Mammalia; order Artiodactyla; family Bovidae; genus Neotragus; species Neotragus moschatus. The sequence continues at coordinate 2,818,043 of SJYA01000440.1, read as the reverse complement.
ACAGGGAGTTTTTGTGTCAATGTAGGACAAAGCTGAAGTCACCTGGAGCAGACAATTTTATGAAACTTATCTGGAATTTCCAAGGAAGGCTCAGGTGATTCAGAGGCAGAAGTCCGCAGAGCCCAATTTTAAGAAACAATGCTCTAAAAGAATCTGCTTAAAATGAAATGTTTAATTTCCTTTTTTTTTTCCCTGTGGCTCCATGGAATTGTTTTCCATTCATTTTTGGCTCTTCCTTAAGACATTCCCACATGATGACATAGAGAGAGCACATTTGCAAATCGCATTCAGGGTGGTGAGAGATAATGAAATTGAAGTGTCAGCAGTTTGCAAAAGGAAGCCTTTCTTTCCCCCCCCTCTCAAGCTCTGTTATTACCTTATTCAATTTGCACTTTGTTTTGAAGCACATGTATAGAAATAAGCAAATTATTAATTCAAGCTTGTCTTCAATTTTGTGCTTGGCCTGCAAACCTCTAACATCTCTCCCAGTTCCCCAGGCAGACTGCTGAAGGCTTGGTGATAGGCTGAGGCGGGCATATTCATTATTCAATATGAGCTGTAAGCAATTTGATATTTCATGTGCACATATGGCAGAGCTGAGAGCAAGGTGGGAAGAGTGTCATTCGGGGGAATGCGATCTAGGCTGCTACCATTTTCATGTTTAGCTGAAGGCTTAACGTTAGCTATGCTCAGAGGTTCCAAGGTTAAGGATAATTCTGATGAGAATCCTGGTTGCAGCCAGGTGTTTGCGTCTCCGTGACATGTCCAATTTCTCTGCACAGAAGGGCACACCTTGAGCCAGGCCTTATGCTCAGCATCACAGGGTTTTGTGTGTTTCGTCTGGAGCGCTGAGAATAATAAGATCCTGAGCAGGAAAGGGCAGAGCCCCTGGAAAGCAGCAACACTTGGCAGAGGTGGGGAATGCTCGTGGCCCCCAGCTCCGGGGCTCTGGGAGCATTTCTAGATGCATCCATGTCGTCTGTCAGCACCTCTATCCCACTGGTGGGCACCCACAGTGTTTGGAAGAGTCCCAGACCTTATGCAGGTTATAGGAGAAATGTGCCTACCGTCTTCCTTCCTCATACAGCTCAGAGAGTCTTTTCTCTTGCTGTGTATTTGTAGGTTGCCACTAGGCTCTAGGATCATGGAACTTTAGAACAAAAAGGTCTGTTCATTTCCTTCAATGTCTCTGGCTTTACTATTCAAAAACTTGGGGCCAGAGAAGTTAGGTGATTTGTCCTGGGTCATGCAGCCAGTTAGGTACAGTCCAAGGGCCAGAACGATTGAGTGATATTTTTACTGAGAGAGTGAATACCCTGGAACATTCTGAGAGCTCAGTTTATATGTGCCACCATGAAGTCTTTTGTAAACTGCAATATTCTCCTCCAATGTTCAGTCCAAGACATGTTCATTTTCAAAACCTTTCACCTTCAGACATCAGCAGATGCCTTCCTGGCGATCTGAGAGCTCGTGCCTGCAGCTCTTGGAGTTCTGGAAGCTGACTCTGGCGCCTTCTCCTTCTCCCATCCCTCACGCTTTCATCATGTTTTGTGGGTGGATGGCTTGGGTACCCCATGGTTGCTCTGTTAACTGAATAATATCAGGGTCACTCTGGGATGAGAGCAATCCTTGGGTCTAGAATAAACAATGCGGTTTCTTTAAGCCACAGCCCTGCGGCTGATGGTCCAGGTTGCTCCTCTGACTCATTTTGCTTACCAAGGGCTGAAACGCCTACTTAATTGGCCAGTAAGGGTACTCGGGGCATAAACAGCGTGGCTAAATAGCACAGGAGACAGTGGTGTTTCAGCTTAACTGCTGGGGCAAATTAACACAGCACTCTATTAGAGTAGAGTGAAGTTAGAAACATGAAGACTTAAAAATCTGCTTTCCTTGGAGCAACGTTAAGGAGCTTTTGCACTCCCATTCTGTATTTGCTTTAGCTCTCAGTTTTCACCTGAGTGCATGCAGACACACACCACTTACTCACACAATATCTACACACATACATTGACACACACACACACTTGCTCGCACAGACCTCTGCACATATACTCACATTCATACACACACAGTTGAGTCCATTGTCAGACTCCAGATGTGACTCTAAAGCAGTGGTTTTTCCAGTGTGGTCTGAGGAACCCTGTGGGTCTTGAGATTCTTTTAGGGATTCTGTAATCAGGCTATAATTCTTATAGCATTAAAATATTGCCTATCTTTCTGACTCTCATTTTTCCATAGTATACAGTGTTTTCCAGAACACAGAACAGGAGCAGGTATGAGGATCTGGCGATGTTCTCTTTAAGCCAGACATTGAGTGGATTTGCAAAGATGTAAAACAAGGCTGTTATTCTTGGTAAATTTTGTTTTATTCTGTAAAATGTAGCAATTTTACGTAAATATGTTACCTATATAAATATGTAGTGGGTTTATTATTATTATTTTAAAATGAACCAGCAAACGTTTTATACATTTCTCAGTTTTAATTCCTAGTGTGGTAAATGTCAATAGTCATAACTCATATAAACAAAAGTTCTTTGGAGTCTTGAATAATTTTTAAAAGTGCAGAGGGGTCCTGAGGCCAAGCATTTAAAAATCACTTCTTAAAAATGATGAGACTTTCTCTCTTTCAAACAGATGTTGTAGCATATATCAAGTGAGGGTTTCTCCTTTCAAAACAGTCACTTTGAAATCCTATATTCCTAGTTCAGTGATGTCATTGCTCAGTCAATTTTTAAATCTCCTATTTTAGGGCTGTCTTGTTGGCTAGTTTTTATCTTCAGACTTCATTTTTGATCCATCATGCTTAATCTCCATCAATAAACTACATTGCTAACTAAACCAGGCTTCATATGACTTTGGACTTTTTGCAGCAGTAAAACCCATCACTCAAGGTACCAAGATATGTGTCAGAAGGATATGCCTGAGTTCAGAATACAGTTCCTCAAAAGGAGCTACAAAAATATTTTGATAATAGTAGTATCATGGGAATTTTATAGCTTTCAAGGATTCTGCTTTGAGAGAGATACCTTTGTTGAGAATGTTGAAGTCCTGCCATGTTTGTTAAAACTTGATTTCATTATTTTACTGTTTCATCTCAGAGCTCAAAAATACAGGACATACACCTAAACAGAGCTTGTATTTTCAAGCCAAGTGCATATTTCTATACTAAAATAAAATCTTATAAGCTGTCATATACCTTTTGGTTGAGTAATAACTGTATCTTATTTTCAATGCTTTGTGATAATCTTTAGGCAGATAAGCACAAGTGAATGCCTTACCCGATTGATGTCTCATAGACCCTCCACTGGACAGGCAGTCTTCTGGTGCTACTTTTATTTTATTTTTTCCTGGCTGCACTGAGTGGCTTATGCGATCTTAGTTCCCTCAGACCAGAGACTTAACCTGAGCCACAGCTGTGAGAGCACTGAGTCCTAAGCACTGGACTGCCAGGGAATTCCCCTGTTGGTGCTATTTTTAAAAGGATGCATTATGCTGTTCGTGTTCAGGGGAGCCTTCCTGGTGTTATATTTTAGAACAGTTTGTACACGTTCTGGGAAAGAAAAAGAGGGAAGCACGCTTTGCAAGTCTTTTAGAAAAGAGAAATCTCAGCATTTCTTGTTAGAGTCATCTTTCGCTCGATTGTGTGGCATCATTTGCACGTGAATTACCCAGGGGAGTTTCGGTGGTGTCCAGGATAAGACTGAAGGGTTAAATGCGATCATTACTCTGAACAGTGGAGGATGACCTATTGTGTCTTCTAGAGAGAGACCCAGGGTATTGATCCAGTTCTGCTGTGCAGCACTTTGCTTTGCTTATCAGTGAATTTTAAACAGAAAACATCTTGACGATGCAGGAGCAGAGGCAGTTTCAGAAACATCAGGGATAGGCAGGCTCTTGAGTTTACAGTGTAGGAGCCTGCACCTACATCGCTGAATTATCTAACGCTAGAGTTTTTTTTTTTTTTTTTTTTAAATAGGAAACTACATGAGTTGATAGATTATAAACTGGCTCATCCATTTACACGCTTCTTTTCACTTTCCTGCTTCCCTCATTGCAATCTCTGGCACATGTGATTTACTTAGAGGTACTTGTATATAATGTGTTCAGTGAACATCCATGAAAACAAAAGAGGAACAGCTTAACACTTCTTCCAATGTTTCTTTTCTTGAAAGTACTATGTACATTAGGACGATTATTTTGTGTGTCTATATATCATACATTTTGTAATCTTGTGTATATTACATTGTATTACTTCACAGTGAGCACAGAAGCTCAGGTCAAGTACTATGTTTATAACCGAAGACTGATGTCAGTGTTGAGATTCAAACAGAGTCTTTTTGGCTCCAAAGCACAAACTCTTTGCAGTACATCAAACCAGTTTTCCCTTCCCCAATAAAAGAGTCAGTTGAGATAAAAGTTTTTGTTTTTTTCTTTTAAAGTGGACTAGTTTAAGCATTATTCTGAAAATTGTATTAAAATAAACTGTGATGGTATGTTATGTTCCCTCATAATATCCTGCTTAACGTCATGACTAGATGGATGATAATTGACTAAGGAGTGGGAAACCCAGATATTCCCCTGGGAAGGATCTGTGTTGGGCTGGAGAGGTGAGGCAGTAGTTTAAGATTTGTTTTTAATTCGCATAGGTATCATATTAATTTCCTATTGCTGCTGCAACAAATTGCCACAAATTTAGTGGTGTGCTGCTGCTGCTGCTAAGTTGCTTCAGTCGTGTCCAACTCTGTGCAACCCCACAGATGGCAGCCCACCAGGCTCCGCTGTCCCTGGGATTCTTCAGGCAAGAACACTGGAGTGGGTTGCCATTTCCTTCTCCAATGCATGAAAGTGAAAAGTGAAAGTGAAGTCACTCAGTAAGTGTCTGACTCTTCGTGACCCCATGGACTACAGCCTACCCAGGCTCCTCTGTCCATGGGATTTTCCAGGCAAGAGTACTGGAGTGGGTGCCATTGCCTTCTCCTTAGTGGTGTAAAGCAACACAAATTTATTATCTTATGGTTCTGTAAATCAGAAATCTGACATGGGTCTCAGTGGGCTAAAGTTAAGGTGGCACAGAGCTGTGCTTCTTTCTGGAGGCTCTAGGGAATAATCTGTTTCCTTACCTTTTCCAGCTCCTAGAGGCAGCACACATTCCTTGGCTTGTGGCCTCCCTCCTTTATTTTCAAAGCCAGCAATGTTGTATCTCTCAGCTTATCTTCTGTACTCACACCTTCCTCTCACTGACTAAGGAAAGGTCCTCTGCTTCAAAGCATTTGTGATTAGACTGGTCNAGCACACATTCCTTGGCTTGTGGCCTCCCTCCTTTATTTTCAAGGCCAGCAATGTTGTATCTCTCAGCTTATCTTCTCTACTCACACCTTCCTCTCACTGACTAAGGAAAGGTCCTCTGCTTCAAAGCATTTGTGATTAGACTGGTCCTACCTGAATAATCTAGGATTTATCTCAAGGCCCTCTGACCTTAATCACATCTGCAAAGTCCCTTTTGCCGTGTAAGATGATATATTCATCGATCTAAGGGTTCAGGGAGTGGGCATCTTCGAGGGGCCCTTATTCTGCCTACCTCACGCTTGATGTCTAGCTGAGCATGCTGACATGGACACGAGTAGAACGCACTAAGCTGTTCTCATGGCGATGCCCGGTGCCGAAATGACAAAGTGAAATGAGTTTAATGATGAATCAGTGACTTCATTCAGCAAGAATTTATTAAGCTTGTTCAGGACTCAACATTGTTCTAATTGATAGACATTNCTCTGTCCATGGGATTTTCCAGGCAAGAGTACTGGAGTGGGTGCCATTGCCTTCTCCTTAGTGGTGTAAATCAACACAAATTTATTATCTTATGGTTCTGTAAATCAGAAATCTGACATGGGTCTCAGTGGGCTGGCACAGAGCTGTGCTTCTTTCTGGAGGCTCTAGGGAATAATCTGTTTCCTTACCTTTTCCAGCCCCTAGAGGCTGCACACATTCCTTGGCTTGTGGCCTCCCTCCTTTATTTTCAAGGCCAGCAATGTTGTATCTCTCAGCTTATCTTCTCTACTCACACCTTCCTCTCACTGACTAAGGAAAGGTCCTCTGCTTCAAAGCATTTGTGATTAGACTGGTCCTACCTGAATAATCTAGGATTTATCTCAAGGCCCTCTGACCTTAATCACATCTGCAAAGTCCCTTTTGCCGTGTTAGATGATATATTCATCGCTCTAAGGGTTCAGGGAGTGGGCATCTTTGAGGGGCCCTTGTTCTGCCTACCTCATGCTTGATGTCTAGCTGAGCATGCTGACATGGCCATGAGTAGAACGCACTAAGCTGTTCTCATGGCGATGCCCGGTGCCGAAATGACAAAGTGAAACGAGTTTAATGATGAATTAGTGACTTCATTCAGCAAGAATTTATTAAGCTTGTTCAGGACTCAACATTGTTCTAATTGATAGACATTTTTTAGGGCAATTTTATGTTTATAGAAAAATTGAGGAAAAAGTACACAGTTTCCATAGACTTTCTTTCCCCTTCCCCTCATGTTCCACTATTAGTGACATCGTATATTGGTGTGGTACATTTCTTAAAACTGATGAACCAATACTAGTATGTTATCTTTGAGCTAAAGCCTATAGTTCACTATTTATGTTGTACAGTTCTATGGATTTTGCCAAATGCATGGTATCCACCATTTTAGTATCATATAGAATAGCTTTACCCCCCTGAGATCTGATTTCCATCTATTCATCCTGTCCCCTTGCCCTCTAGCCCCCAGCAGTCACTGATTTTTTTTTAAACTGTCTCCACAGTTTTGCCTTTTCCAGAATCATATAATTGGAATCATATAGTATGTAGCCTTTTTAGACTAGCTTCCCACTTACTACTATGTATTTAAGGTTTCTCCATATATCTTCATGACTTAATAGCCCATTTCTTTTTTATCACTGAATAATATACCCTTATATGGGGGTACCACGGTTTATTTACGCATTCATCTACTTAAGGACATCTTGATTTATTCCAGTTGTTGACAATTATGAATAAATATACTATTAATATTTGCATGCAGGTTTTTGTGTAAACATATGTTTTCAACTTTCTCAGGCAAATATCCAGGAGTGTGACTGCTGGATCATACAGTAAGATTATATTGAGCTTTGTAAGAAATTGCTAAGGAATCAGTGTTTTTAACTTAGACCTTCACAGTAACTGGGGCAAGTTGAGCTGGCAATGCTTTGCTCCCTTTCCCGAAACTTCGGGAAGTTCTGATTTTATGAACCTTATATATTGAGGGTCTGAGTAAGATTGCATTTACAAAAGGATTCTTAAAAAAAGCAGTTTGAAAGCTTTTGAAATCTAATGTGCTATTACAAATGTCCTTTCTCCCCCACCTTCTCCTCTACTCTTAATCTTGACTGGGAGTACCTTAGGTGAACTGTATTGTAAAGGGGTAATTAGTAGGACTTTTGGATGTCATATTACAGTGGGCCAAGTACTGATCACACTGGTGAGAAGGCAGACCAGCTTCTCCTGGAGAAAGATAACATTACAGATAGAACAATGAATTGTCCTAACAATAACATATGAGAGTGTTCTGCTACAGAACATAACTCCCCTGGGGCTTATAACTATGCAGCAACTTGTTTAGATAAATACACACACCACCCACTTGGATACACACCACTGATGACTGATAATGCACAGCCTTAATTGACTCTCATGTTCCTTCAGACTGTGGCTTAGTGGCTGGGAGTATAGCTGGAGAATGGGTTTAAATCCTAGTTTCGCCACTGACTTCCCATCTGACCTGGGGAAGTGACTGATCTTCTGTTAAGCCTCAGTTTCCTTACATAAAATGAGATAATGGTAGTATGTACTTGTAGGGTTGTTGTGTGGACATAATGAGAATATGTATATAAAGCAAAGCATTGCCAGCTCAACTTTCCCCAGTTACTCTGAAGTTCTAAGTTAAAAACACTGATCTCTTAGCAATTTCTTGTAAAGCTCAAGTTCCTAGCACATAGTAAGTTCTTAGTAAATGCTAGGCATATAGAAAACTAACTTTCTTTTAAACTCCAACTTCTGGTCATTTTTCCCCAAATGATATTCTGGAGGTAGGATTAAGTAGGTGATGTTTAATAGCCTTCATTTTATCCAACTCAACAATCCCTATCAGTTTGGCAACTGCATTTATTTAACCCCCATCTTCCACTCTCTTTACTTTTCCAGCTCAGTCCCTCTGAGATTTCAGGTCCATTCCTGACTCCAGGCTGATGGTTTTAAGGAGTTCAAGGACATATTCTCATTGATCTACTTTGGTTGGTTTTTGTATCTGGTCTCATGTTGAGCCCGACAGTTTGGCTCTTCTGAGGCTGAGGCCCTGCCGTGGGTACCTCTTCCTGAGAGATAGTAGAGGGTTTTTTTTTTTCCACCTACTGTTCTATTTCTGCTTTTGTTCCTTGTCTCTAATCTCAAATTCTCCCTATTCAGTGTGTGCTAAATTGCTTCAGTCACGTTCTACTCTGTGCAACCCTATAGCACAGAGTATAACAGCCCTATAACCCCTGGGCTATAGCCTGCCAGGCTCCTCTGTCCATGGGGTTCTCCAGGCAAGAATACTGGAGTGGGTTGCCATGCCCTCCTCCAGGGGATCTTCCTGACCCAGGGGTTGAACCCAAGTCTCTGATGTCTCCTGCATTGGCAGGCAGGTTCTTTACCACTAGAGCCACCTGGGAAGCCCCCATAGTTGAGTCATAAATCTGTTCATGTACACACCCACCCACTCACTCCTTTAATGTCTCTCGTTCGGCTGTAAGCTCATCACCTGCCATGTCCTGCCCAGACTGGAATACGAGTTAGCACTTGTTCTAATAGTTCTTTGTTCCTTTTATCCTGGTTTAGACATGTCTTCAGCTTCACCTTGTATGTATCTTGCCATCTCTTTGCTGAATGTTGGCTCTGACTCTTCCCTAGTCTGACCTACTTGGATCCTCTACCAGAACCTGGGCTACTGACCATGGACTGCAGTGTTACCAAAAGGCATATCCTATAGATTTTTTAGATTGATCAAAAGAGGCAAATTGTGACATAAGGGCTTTGGCAGGAAATAGATGGCACTTTCAAGATGGATAATTGAGGAGAGATTAATAAATGGACTATTTACAAATGTACGGGTAGGATTTGAGAAAATCAACTAAACATAATGTATAAACTGCTAGGTTAATCCCAGCACAGAGCTATTATACCTCTAGGTCTGATGGAGCAGGGGAATAAGTGTTTGGTGGAACCCAGAGAAAGACAGAATGTATATAATAAGTAGAGGGTCACTTGACAGGCACTAAGGCCTTCTGGTAAAGCATGCAGCCAGCCCAAAGCCACCATGCTGGGAGGCAGTTAATAAAATAAATATCTTTATCTCATTCTCTTCCTTCCCTGTGCTGATACTTCCAATGGCTGGACACACCTGGAGGCCGGAGAGCAAGAGAGCCCACTGGTTCAGCTCACACAGGTTACCCAGAATAGTGAGAAGTGTAGCGAGTGGGACCTGAAAAGGCAAACGGAAGCAAGAAGCCCCAACTTCGGATATTGTCTGGCTACGGATGGTTCTATTCTTCATGAACACTGTGGGCAGTTATGTCAGTGTTAGTATTCAGGACATTCTGCACCTTCTCAGTGACCTTGTGGCTTATTCTGACTCTCTGTGACACAGACTACCATTGGGGCAGAATTATATGATATCACAGATCCAGAACTTTAGCAATAATAACAATGTTGCTTTGACCCTAAACTTGTGGTAGGTGAAAGGCAATAACATCTTGGAAATTATGCTTTGAGGATGGGTGGGTAGAGAACCTATTGTTTTATTTATGATTATTAAGTACGTTTCATGGGCTGAGTCATACTGTACTCCAAAAAAGCTTGTATCATCAACTTTCATAATTCATAGTTTTATACGCTTATACAAGTGTAAACTCTATTCAAGGGTGTGCTGCTTCAAAAAAGAATCAAATACCACTCTAATGGCAGAAAATGAAGAGGAACAGAAGAACCTCTTGATGGAGTTGAAGGAGGAGAGTGAATAAGCCGGCTTAAGAAAACTAACATCATGGCATCTGGCCCCATCACTTCATGGCAAATAGAAGGAGAAAAGGTGGAAACAGTGACAGATTTCCTCTTCTTGGCTCCAAAATCACTGAGGATGGTGCCTGCAGCCATGAAATTTGAAGATGATTGCTTCTTGTCAGGAAAGCTGGGACAAACCTAGACAGTGTGTTAAAGAGCAAAGATATCACTTTACCAACAAAGGTCAATATAGTCAAGGCTATGGTCTTTCTAGTAGTCACAGACGATTGTAAACCATAAAAAAGGCTGAGCACCAAAGAATTGATGCTTTTGAACTGTGGTGCTGGAGAAGACTCCTGAGATTCCCTTGGTCAGCAAGGAGACCAAACCAGTCAATCTTAAAGGAAACCAACCCTGAATATTCATTGGAAGGACTGATGCTGAAGCTGAAGCTCCAATATTTTGGCCACCTGATTCAAAGAGCCGACTCACTGGGAAAGACTCTGATGCTGGAAAAGATTGAAGGCAGGAGAAGAGCATGACAGAGGATCAGTTGGCTGGATGGATCATCAATGCCATGGGCATGAACTTGGGCAAACTCTGGGAGATGGTGGGGGACAAGGAGGCCTGGCGTGCTGCAGTCCATAGGGTCTTGGAGAATCAAAAACAACCGGGTGACTGAACAACAATNTTCTGAATGTCTTATGTGAACAAATCATGACCAGCAGTGGTCTTTAGAATCTTTAGAATCTATAATGAATGGCTTTGCTATGCAGCCCACAAGCCTTCCCTGAAGCCTTAGATGAAGACCCTTTCCCTAACTGGGCCTCTTGTAGTCACAAACTGTTCCATGAAGCTGGCAGCAGCTCCCTCGGTTCTCATTTTCTCAGTGGGCATGCCAGACCAATGGTTCTCAACCTTGGCTGTAGATCAGGGTTTTCAAACCAGAAATTCTTAAGCCCTACCCATGGAAATTCTGATCCAGCCCCTTGCGGGTGAGACTTCACAGTTAGTACTTTTTAAAAGCTTCTCAAGTGGTGATTTCAGCTTCCAAGAACCGAGTTAAGACTTGTTGCCCTGGGTAATTTGAAAGAAAGGTTAATACTGACTTGCACACCCAACAGGTGACTTAAGATTTTTGACAACTCTCCAAAGGGGAGTAGGGTCTCCCCTTAGAATATTAAATGCTCTGCTTTCAGCAGCCCGATTAATTTACAAATGAGGTGGATACACCTTCTGCCTAACTCTGATGTCCTTCCCACTCCTTAACAATAAACACTGGTGTCTCTTCCCTAAGGAACTGTCCCCTTCTTCTAGCCCAGAAGGGTGCAGAGCATCCCACTGCTCACTGGTTGCACTCTCACCGCCACTGTCAGAAGCATTCCAGGGGACTGAATCCTGGTTGTTAATCCCGTATCAGAGGAATGGGATGCTCAGCAGCTTCTAGTCATGTTGATCTTGCCTTCCCTCTGGCTGAGAGAGGTCAAGTTCATGATCCAAACTCATACAACTCATGGTCATACTTCTTTTGGTCATGTCTAACCTAGGACCAGTTGGTATACATTATCCTGAGACAGAGAATAACTCACTTGAATAANAGAGGAATGGGATGCTCAGCAGCTTCTAGTCATGTTGATCTTGCCTTCCCTCTGGCTGAGAGAGGTCAAGTTCATGATCCAAACTCATACAACTCATGGTCATACTTCTTTTGGTCATGTCTAACCTAGGACCAGTTGGTATACATTATCCTGAGACAGAGAATAACTCACTTGAATAATATACTAAATGTTACTTGGTATCTCTAGAGAAGGGTTTCTCAAAAGCAATACTGTTAACATTTTAGATGAGATAATTTTGTTGCTCTTGTGAGTGCTGTCTTATGTATTGTAGGATGTTTAGCAACATCACTGGCTTCTGCATACTAGATGCCAGTAGCACCCTTCCACCCAAGTCAGGACAATCACAAATGTCTCCAATCATTGCCACCCTGGAGGGAAAATCATTCCCAGCTGAGAACCACTGCTCTAAGGTAGAAGCTTGCAAATTAATCATTATGAATCTGGCCGGGGTCAGTGTGAGCTAATGTTGCATTACATTCCTTTGTTACTGCTTTTAGAATGATGCACCTTTTGTCAGATTTACTGAAGTCCTGCTTAGATGTTGTCTCAGAAACACACTCTGAGATGGAGATTAGGAAGGTTTGTTGAGGGATATTCCTGGGACACCTGGGAATGAGGGAAGAGGTTTGGGTAGAAGAAAACACTGAACCGATGGACAATGATCCCAGATTGAGGTGAAGTAATCAGAATCGCTGCATAGCTGGCCTCAGCTGATCCCAGGTGGAGCCCTGCAGCTGGGATGACCTTTTAGAATTGTCCCAAATTGAGGAAAAGTAATCAGACCTTTGAACCCTCTCTAGCAGCCAGTCATTGAATTTGGGCTCCCCCTCCACCCTGCCCCTAGGGATGGTGGCAAGGGATAGAGGTTAACCTCAGTGAGGCAGCTGTCTTTAGTCAAGGGCAATTCCTGCAGAGGGACTTGGCTGTGATCTGGTCAGGGGTCAAAACTCCAGACATCAGAATGAATGAGTCTTCACCCTGAGAAGTGATTTGGGCAGGGCACCATAGGTTAAAAGAAAACAGTTTTAATTCATTTTACTGCTGCTTTGAGGCTGAGCATATGATAGCATAAGAAGTGTAGCCCATGAGTAAAGGGACTGTGCTGGAGACCTGTTTGGGGTGAAACCTACCTAAGGCATATGTGTAAGGGCTTTCTTAATGCAAAATATGCCCTTCTGATTTCCTGTACTGAATGATCTAGTCTCTGTCTTGATCTGTCTCAGAGCCAGAAATTACATTATCTAAAGCACATTTTGAAAGGTATTGAAAGAACATAATCCCCACAGAAAGGCAGACAGTGCAAAGGGGCGACCTATGATGGATGATCCCTGACATTATTTAGGCAAAATGTCACCTGTCACCATTATGGGTCAAGAGTGTGTAATGAGAAGATTGCTTATCATATCAGACTGTGGGGAGCATTGCTGGGTGGGTTCCCACGTTTACAGAGGCCTTGGATAGTGCATATTTAATGTTTAGAAGTGGCATGCTAACAACAACTCAGCACTGCTTTGGAGCGGGTAGCTGCATGCATGCTTAGAAAGTGATATTGTCAGGTGATGGGTTAAATTTTGTACTGGCCATGCATCATTCAGTAATGCCAGGGAAGCTCAGAGGCTCACAATTAGCTCTTGAGATTAGTTTCAGGTACCCCAGAGGGAAAAAGAAACAGGATAGAATGGGAAAATGGTGAAGAGAATGAGAAAAAAAGGAGGGAGAAGAGATCAGGGGAGGCAATGATGTAGATGACACTGGAGTGAGTGCCTAGTTCTAGGAAAAAGCACTAGGTTTCACTAGCATAAGTCTTCTATAGCTAGAATATTTTATATTGTTTCATTTGACATGTTTTTATTATGTTTGTTCCTTTCTTTCTCACTACCATACAAATACACACCTCCTTTTTTTATGACAATAACAACAAACACCACAAAATATTCTATTCTTTTATTTTGCTGTTTCATTATACTGTTTCTAGTAGCGTTTTTATTCTTCTAAAAGTGTTTAGTCACTCAGTAGTATCTGACTTTTTGGGACCCCATGGACTGTAGCCTGCCAGGCTCCTCTGTTCATGGAATTCTCCAGACAAGAACACTGGAGTGGGTAGCCATTTCCTTCTCCAGGGGATCTTCCTGACCCAGGGATCAAACCTGGATCTCCTGCACTGCAGGCAGATTCTCTACCATCTGAGCCACCAGGGAAGCCCCTTTTATTTATTTTATTTATCCAAACCATTTATTGGATGGCTTATAATTTGTTATTTCAATCAACCCTATGCTTAGTGGTGGTGACATCATTACTACAGAGCAGGGTCTTTTGTCCAATAGTTTGGCCACTTGATGGGAAGAGATGACTCATTAGAAAAGACCTTGATGCAGGGAAAGATTGAGGGCCAGAGAATAGGGTGACAGAGGATGAGATGGTTGGATGGCTTCACCCACTCAATGGGCATGAATTTGAGCAAACTCCAGGAGATAGTGAAGGACAAGGAAGCCTGGCATGCTGCAGTCCGTGGGGTCACAAAGAGTCGGACATGGACACGACTGAACTACAACAAGGGACTCTTTGGAGTGGCAATCTGATTGGACAGAGGGAGGGGAAATGGGGAAATTGTCCTGAAGCAGCGTTTGCGTAGCAGGGGCACTATTATATGTACTTTTTGGGTCACATGGGAGGAGGCTTATGGAAATTACAGAGGACGACTCAGCCCCAAGCCAGGCTGGAAATGGCCATGCCTGTCATTGGGAAGAGCAAGTGATACTATTTTATGGAAATTGGGACCTGAACTAAGCTTCTTATTACCAAGGCATCTTCAGGATACTCTTTATCAGAAACCACCAGTCCCTTCCCAGCCACCTGAAAACACTTGAAAGTGAAAGTGAAGTCGCTCAGTCGTGTCCGATTCTTTGCGACCTCATGGACTGTAGCCTACCAGGCTCCTCTGTCCATGGGATTTTCCAGGCAATAGTACTGGAGTGGATTGCCATTTCCTTCTCCAGGACTTAGCTGGAGCCTGTTATACGGCATAACTAGTCCTGGTGGTGGAATTACCACTACCACCTCTGCCATCATTACCATGCTGTTCTGCCCCTCCCAGGGACAGAGCCTTAGACTGACTGGCGTCACCCTTGCCCTGAGAGGTTACTGCTTTGGGGGGCAGCTTTCCTGGTATGTGACATGAATCTTTCAGCCTGGTGAGGAAGGAGAGAGGAGGGATTGGAGGTGGCAGCTACAGATGGGTAGTCTGTAGGGAGCAGAGAACAATTTAGAACTCAGGCAGCCTGGCTCTGCTGTGTGGGCTTTGGTGAGTACTTTTCATTTCACTGAACAGCTCCCCACCTCCATCTTCACAGCTTCCCACAGCCATCCTTCTGAGCAGTGTGGGAAGACAAAAAACAGCTGTGCATGTTAGCGGCTTCAGCTGTTCCCCCAGCAGTGCTACGCTGCAGTGTCCCAGGAGTCATCAAATATTTAGGAGGAGGTTGCAGACCTTTGTATCATGGCCAGGCATGCCATGTGCTCAGATTCAGATTCCACTGGGTTCTTGTTCATGTTAGCAGAAAACTGTGAGAAAAAGGAAATGGCTCTTTTACCAAATTGTGTGGTGCTATCAGATCAAGTGTGGCTTTATGCTCACTATATAATTACAGCCTTTTGGTTTCTTATCAGGGATGATAACTAAACAAGAACAATCCTGGAACAAGAGCCTATCTGTTCTCGTGATAATCTATTCATTAAATGTTGTAGCCTGGCTCTCTGGGGAGAGTCACACACTACAAGCCATGCCAGAGACGAGATTGTGTGTGTAGAGTCGGCTTTGGCTGATACATGTGGAGAGCTACAGACTGCCTGAATATTCCCTGGTGACTCTGGATGCTAGAGAATGCATCTGGGGATGCTGAGAAGCATGTGGTATTACAGACACGTGTGGTCTAAATTTCTACTAAATATTTCCTTTCAGATGTGTGACTTTTTGTGGGGAGAGAAGTATAGCCCTTGTAATCAAAGGCTAGAATACCCAGTCTGGGTAAAATTTGTTCTCAATTTAAAGTTGCTTTTTCTTTAACACAGCTAAAATACCATTCTTAACACAACTAAAATGGTTTTAGAGTTTTGTCTTTTCTGGATTTCCAGTTGGAAAGCCAGTCTGCACTGTAGCTTAATATGATGTCATTGGTTCAGTTTCAGCCAATGGGAAGATTAAGTGGATTTCCATCATGGCCTTCTTTGGTCCAGCCCTGGTCAACATTTCCTTAATCATTGGAATGAAGGAATAAGAATCTGCTTGTGAATTTTGTCAATAAAAACAGCTGGGTGGGGTGGCTTGTGTCTTGGAGAGTCAGTCTTGAACTGTATTAAAAAAAAAAAGAAATAGGTGATTAAAAATTATAGTTTAGAGTTACCATGTAATATTAGGGAGAACCATCAAACTGCACAGCACCAACCTTATTCTTAGGGCAGATATTACAGAAAATGACCCACAGATCCAACTGTAGCAAATGGAAAACTCAAGATGTGTGTCTTGGAATAACCAGGTCAGAGTCTGACTTTCCAGTGCTAGGTCTTTTGACTGTTGCCGGGTTATGAAACATTTACTCTGCATTGGAGATAGTGAAAACAGATCCCTTTACAATTCTGATAGGGGTTATGTTGACTTTAAGAAATTCAGATTGCAAAGAGCACTGGTGTAATGGTTTCAGTGGAACAAAGGACCTAACTAGGTATATGGATTTAGAGTAGGAAAACTGTCAACACCCTCAATAGAATCAAAAGATGTGGATCCTTGTTCAGACTTCAGCTGTAATTAGTTGAGTGACCTTGAACAAATCCTCCAGCATTTTGGGTCCTCCATTTCTTATCCTGGAAATAAGAGGTTGGGTTAGTTTAGTGATTCTCAATCTGTGATCCTTAATGTGTTTGTTAGTTGCTCAGTCGTGTCTGACTCTTTGTGACCCCATGGACTGTAGCCTGCCAGGCTCCTCTGACCATGGAGTGGGTTGCTATGCCCTTTTCCAGGGGATCTTCCCGACCCAGGGATTGAACTTGGGTCTCCTGTACTGCAGGCAGATTCTTTACCATCTGAGCCACGAGGGAAGCCCCTGTGGTCCTTAAGGAGAAATTTAAGTCTGTGAACTATTTTTAGTGCTTTAAAAGGCCTAAAGCAATAGTGGATTTCCTATTAAGGAAGCCATGTAGACTTTTACTTAACAAATACAAATGGTAGATGAAAAATTTTTAAATAGGATTACACATAGGAAAAATAATAAAACTCTTCTTCTTGGTAATCAAATGATAGGAAGCATTTCAGTCTCAAAACTAAGGCTGATGAGGACCCTGACTGCCAGTAGAACGAAGAAGCCGTGAAGAGACTGTATCTGTGCCACATATAGAGGGACCTAGGGAAGCATTATCAGTGGGCAGGTGCACTTCGATTGCAAGACTAGAAAGAAGACTGGCGGTATAACGAATATTAGCTATGTGCCAGCCACTCTTCTAAATGCATTAATTTATTTAAAGCTTGAAACCACCTTGTAAGGTGGGTACTGTCATAATCCCACCTTGAAGCTGAGGAATTGGAACGGCAAAGTTGACACTTATTAAACTCATTATTAGCAACTATTACTAAGGACCTGTTTCCCACTATGTGACCACTGATCCCACAGAAATGAGAAACATCCATAAAGAGAGCAAAAATGGGGCTTCTCCTCTTCAACCCCATCTCAAGGCTATAATTAAGGGCTCTGAGATGGAAAACCTGTGTTCCAGGTGGGCCTCTGGCTCTAAATACCTGTGTGACCGTGGGCGAGTCATCCTACCTTTCTGAATCATAATCTTATCTGTAAAACTGTCCAGTTTTCGGAGCTGCCCAACACCCCCACTTAGCGTCCATGAGAATCACTGGTGTCCATCTCTTCTTTAGCACTTCCAAGAGCCTGATGCAAGTGCTTTCCCTGTTGGTCCTGTCTAATTCTTTCCTAAAATTTCTTCAGAGGGGCTTCTCTGGTGGTCCAGTGGCTAAGAGTCCAAGTTCCCAGTCCAGGAGGCCCAGGTGCAATCCCAGGTCAGGGAAGTAGATCCCACAAGCCGCAGCTAACAGTTGGCACGCCTCCACTAAGAAAGATGCCGCAAATCTGCTCTCTAAGTCGGTGTCTCTGTTCCTGCCCTGCAAATAGGTTCCTCAATATCAATTTTCTAGATTACATATATATGTGTTATCATACACTATTTATTTTTCTCTTTCTGACTTGACTTTACTCTGCATAACAGGCTCGTGTTCATCTACCTCACAACTGACTCAAATTTGTTCCTTTTTATGGCTGAGTAATATTCATGGCAACCCACTCCAGCATTCTTGCCTGGAGAATTCCATGGACAGAGGAGCCTAGCTGGCTACAGTCCATGGAGTCGCAGAGAGTCAGACATGGCTGAGTGACTAAGCACAGCACAACACAAAGATCCCGAATGCCACAATGGAGATCAAAGATCCCGTGGGCTGCAAATAGGATCCAGCACAGCCAAATCAGTACGTATTTTAAAAGAAAGTCTTCAGAATATTTTCACATCCTGTTCCTTTTATCTCCCAGTGCCCATATATCATTTAAAGCAGCTGTTACTAGCAAGAGACAATGGTCACTGAGAACAAGAAAGCCTGGGGAAATGGAACAGGGCATTCACAGGAACTTATTGTATAATCTTAGGCATTTGTTGGGTAGACATTTTTACCTCAGTTTTCCCATCGAAATTATAATTGTTATAAAGAACAGTTTTGCTGAAGGATGTATGTAACAGCATTGTTCATTCTCCACAGCTTGGAGTTGGCTTGAGTATCAATAAGAAGTCAGTGTAAATTTAAATGAAGTTCATAACTGGACCCCCACAGACACAATACTCTGCAGTGGGAGTAGCCACGAGAATTGTGCTAATAGCTTCACTGGTTCTTTAATCAAGCCAGAGGCAAGGTTCAAGTGCAGCTGCCCCGCAGCCTGTTTTGAGTAAGGCATCCGATGGACTCTGAGCCTGGCTTCCAGGAAGGTGGCTGCTTTGTACCAACTCAATCCATTGAAAAGTTGTGCAGTAACTTTCCAAGCGCCTGTGTGCATGTAACTTATCGGGTGGCCCAGTCTGGCAAAGCTGTCAGAATGAACACGTGATTCCATCTTTTAAATGTTAAAACAAATACTTCTGTATAAACTTGTATTTTTTTAAAAAAAATCCCCAGTGATACCAGTACCTGCCAGATATTACCTTTGTGCATTGGAAGAGAAATATAAGCTGCTGCTGCTGCTAAGTCACTTCAGTCGTGTCTGACTCTGTGCCACCCCATAGAGGGAGTGTACCAGGTTCCCCTGTCCCTGCGATTCTCCAGGCAAGAACACTGAAGTGGGTTGCCATTTCCTTTTCCAATGCAGGAAAGTGAAAAGTGAAAGTGAAGTCGCTCAGTCGTGCCCGACCCTCAGCGACCCCATGGACTCCAGCCTACCAGGCTCCTCTGTCCATGGGATTTTCCAGGCAAGAGTACTGGAGTGGGGTGCCGTTGAAATATAAGCTATGAGACAAAATTATCAAGGATGAATAATCAACAGCCCCAGAACAAAGGTAAGTCAAAAACACACGAAACTTATATTTTTACATCTTAAGTATAAACACAGAATAGGTGATCTTATTCAATAGTATTTTTGAGTATTCAATAAATACCCTATGATGAATTAAAGGAAACACAATACTTGGCTCAAAGAAACTAAGAAAAACAGATGTAATGAGAAATAATATCTACTGGCCCAAGTGCCAGGTACTTTTACAGCTACTATTTTATTTCTCCCAAGTGTTGGAGATGCATATTATTACTCATTTTAAATCAGAAGAGACAGAGGCTTGGCAAGATCAAGTAACTCACCCAAGACCCCACATCTAGCAAGTGCCGAAACCATGACTCAAAATCTTGTCTCTCAATAGATCCAAACTCTTACACTTCCCATAAAGATGCATTTTCTCCTAACAAACATGGCAACTACAGGAATAATTATGAAATTTTTAAAATTTCATACGGGGACACATACCTAATGCTATAAATATTGAAAGATGTAGAGAACATGGAATGTTTCTCAAATTCCATAGATATTAATATAACAGGCAATGGCAAAGAAAGAAGACGCTCTGTACTTAAGGTCTGCAATAACATACAATTTAAAAGAAAATCAACCTGTGTTATCATAAGCATAAAGATTAAGATACAAGAAATACTCATATTGTGTGTTAGCTCTTTTTCAGGCCATCTAGATAGAGCACACTCTTTTCAAACCACTGAATGGTGTTCATTTTATTTTCATATTCATATTCATTTTAAAGGCACCTGTGTTCTGAACTCCTGGGTCTTTTTGGTCTCTATTTTGACATCTTTTTAAAATTAAACCTTTACTGCTCAGGTAAAATGCATACGTCTTGTCCTTACATCCCAGCATCTCTGGCCCTCTCTCCAGTTGAGCCTGAATGTGCCAGTCTGGTGCACTGTACCAGATATTCGTGGCCTAGTGAAGAAAAAGAGCCTTTAATGAGGTTTTATATTTCAAGCCAGGAGCCTTCTCGATTTCAAGCTCAACACAGAGTTTCCAATGCTGGGATGGCCTTAATTAGTATATTACCTATGACCTGAGTGATCATGAGTATAATTTATCATAGCTGAAAGCTGAGGGCATTTCATTTGAAATGAGACCATGTTCTCAGTGTGTAAGAATGAGAAACCGCTTGCCTTTTCATCCTAACCCACTTTTATCACACAACCAGGAATAGCATCCAACTAGTCAGATGAACTCATGTCTCTGTGCCTGTCTGGTGGTTAGGCACAAACAGGAAGCTCCATGTGCAAATGGCCATCCCCACCCTACCTCCCAAACAGGACATCAAGACCTCTTCGCTGGTCCTGACAATGTAATATTTGATCTAATCTTCTGGAAGGGAGAGGTAAGATGCAAGAATGGAGTAGTATGTATCACAGAATACAAACTGACCCTGGAGCTAAGAGGCAATGACAACACACACCATCAGGAGGGAACAGGGCAGAAGCAAGAAAAAGAAGATACTTACCAATGAAGACCCTGAACTAAAGGCAGGAGACTAGGTTACAGCAAACTGGGGACACTCTATCATCTAAGGAAGTTATCTACAGCAAGAACATCTGAGCAGAGAACAGAGCAGTAGAACCACTGACCGCTTTTCCATCTCAACCTAGGAGATAACGGTTACCCTAAGATCTTCATTTCCTTCCACTCCCACATAATGAGCACATCATGAATGTTTGTTAAATGAATGACTGACTTCAATGGGGAGCAACTCCACTGAGGCAAGTCATCCCTCGTTCTCCTGTGTTTGTGTCATTTTCCAAAGCAATTGCAGATAATTCCATGTTTCCCAGTAACTGGGGTGTAACTGGGCAGGGCTATCACCCTGTTGCTTTGGGTTCTACTGCTAACTCAGCCAGAGCTCAGAAGAACATCCCTCCCTCCTGGGGACCTGCCTGCTTCTGGATCACCTGTCATTTATCCTGCCCCAGGAGCAGGCTCTGATTGAATAGGCTTGCCAATATGCAGCACACAGCTTTTCTGCAGGACACACACTTGTTTGGCCTTTTCAGTGTCTGCCGTACTCTTTGGCTTGGGAATCATCACTCCAGAAATACAAATAGAGAGTTAGGAGTCTGGCAGATGGTTGGAACCAGGAGGAGGGAATAGTATATGAATAGAGGAGCAGATAGCTGCATGGAGCATGTTTGGGGAACAGCAAACAGTTCGCATTGGCTGGAGAAGAATTTCTCACTTATGGGGTCTGTGAACTTCTAAGGGGCCATTAAGATGTTATTAGGGCAGCTGAGTTCTCTTGATGTATTATTATAATTTTAGTTTTATTTTAATAATAACCCTAAAATATGGAAGACACACATTTGGGGCCATCAGTGTGGCCATTTTCAATATAATATGTACTGAGAAGATTATATCATATTTATGGTATGGTGAGTTTAAGTAGAACATCATGAGTGGACTTGCCAAATTGATGTTATTTGAATTTTATTTGTCTTGTAAGCTTAGTTGTATCTCATTCATAAATAATTTTTTGATGTGTGGTTGTTTAAGAGCCATGTGTATATGAAGGTTTTTGGTTTTACCATGTTTTTGTTATTACAATAATATTGTGAATGAAATGTTTAATTCAACACTTTGTATCTGAAAGAATGTGTCTCCTTTAAAAGGGCTCCACATTTTACTCAAATTCTAGAAACAACTGGCTAGGGTGGAAGTTGGCAAACTTTTTCCATCAAGACCCAAGTAGTAAACATTTTAGGATTTATGGATTAAGAGGATATTATGTTGGTGTTTATATATTAGAAGATAAAGCAAATTTTCATAATTTTTAGTGATAAAATAATAATAGTAATAATTGAGTACTTTTTTTGTAATATAGGCCTACTAAGGAGTAGAATGAAATTTCTTTTTAGGGGGAGGGTTAACATTTCATTTAACTGGGGTTCAAAGTTAGTGTTCCTTAGATTCTAAACATTCATCTGTAAAACTCATTCTTAGCTTGCAGATTATGTAGAAGTAGAAGATTTAATCTGTGGGCCAAGTTTGTTGACATCAGAGTGACGTGTATGGTGTGTGTTGGGAGTGGAGCAATTTATCCAACCTCTCTACACCTGTTTATTTTCTTTATGCTCTTCTGTAAACTTGAGACATTAAAAACATCAATGTCTTTGGGCTGTTGTTAAGATTAAGTGTGATAATTCATGACAAGAACTTCACTCACCATATTATCATCATCATCATTATTAAATTTCAGAGAATATGTTATACTTTGGAATGTAGCAAAGGTCACTGCAGGGTTTGAACAGGAAATAGCAGCCCTGGAGCTACCCTTCAGGAGAGTCATCTGGCAATAGCACCGAGGGATGGATTGGAGCAGCGGTGAACCAGGAGGACATGTGTCCAGTTAGGGGCTATTAAAGTAGCTTGCGATGTTATCATGGCTTGTTGGTAATTTTATCCATATTAGCACTATTCACTCCAAGGAGTAGGGAAGACCAATTGTGGTAGGCAGGATAATGGCCCCAAAGACATTCACACCCTAATCTATAGAACCTATGAATCCATTACCTTACATGGTAAAAGAGACTTTGCAGATGGATAGACTAAGGTCAAGGACCAAGAGATAAAGGGATTATCCTGACTTATTGGGCCCAGTCTAATCACATGGGTTCTTAAATATGGAGAACATTTCCCCACTACAGAGAACTAGAGAGATAGCAGTGTGAGAGAGACTCAGCCCACCATTGCTTGGCCATGAGCCAAGGGATGTAAGCAGCTTCTGGATGCTGGAAAAGGCAGAGGAATGGGTTCTCCAAGAGACTCCAGAAGGAAATACAGTCCTGCCAACACCTTGATCTTAGCCCTATGAGATTTGTGTTGAATTTCTGGACTAAAGAACTGCAAGATTATAAATTTATGTTCTTTAAGTCACCAAGTTTGTAGCAATTTGTTTTAGCAATAACAGAAAACTGATACACCAATACTGTCTAGTTACACATGATAATAAGAAGGTGGAATAAGAGACTTCTAGCTATGTCTAAATATTATATTATATATCAAGCATTTTCTTATTTTGAACTTTAGAAGATTGTTTACATTAATAGGCAGCTTTTCTTGACCCCACTGGATACTTCATAAGCCAATATTTAAAGAATAGTTGTTTGAAAGGCACCAAACTGCTGGCATACATGGGGTCTTTGCTTGGAAATATGGAGAGGTTTACCTAAGGTTGGTTCAACAAATAATTCTTGAGTACTTTATTCAGGGTGGCTTTCAAAAATGATTTTTTATGGGTCCCTGCTAACAAACTACTGATCCATACATGAAGATGAGTAGCCATATGAACAAGATATTTCAAGCCCTGAGTTCCTCAGGGTTCCTGGGGAATGGGAGTGGTGCCACAGCAGTTGATGTTCTTGGAGATGACCCTAGTTCCTAGTCTTGAAGGATAAGCAGGATGATCAGAGGAGATAAGAGCCAGAAGTGCCCAGGGAACAATGGGATGAATGTGCAGAGTCCTCAGCAGTCCTGGAGAGCGCTGACACTCACCCGGACAGGCAGGGAGTCTCCGCTACTCACCTGCAGCTGTTATGGTCTTGGGGAGTGGAGTGGAGGAGAGAGATGGTGACGGGTCTTATTCCCTGAGTATTGCATCATGCCTTGACACCCTGCTCCGCCTATCCCAGATTCTTTTCCTCCCACGTTGGTCTGTTCAATATTTGAGAAAATTGGGGAAAAAATCCTGTATAGAGTACTAACAAGTGTTTTCTTCTGTTCTGTAGAGGAGAGAAATATTTAATTAGTCTACTGTGGGTTTAATTAATAACAGGAAGTTACCTCAGTACTGGGGATAATCAAGGACAGAGTAAATGAAGTACATTTCTGAATGTCTTGTAAACTGATTATTTATGACTAACAGAGTGGGCCTAAGAGGATAAGGAGGTAAGACGGCACCTGGCATAGTTGAGGAAATGAATGACAGAGAGGTAAGGACAGGTCACCCTGGATCGGGGATGATGAGGACCTCGATTAACTTTGATGTTTTCTTCAAAGAATCATGTCCTGGAGACTCCTTTCCTGAGGTTGTGGACCCCAACTTTGAGCTGTGGAGAAATTGCCAAACATAATAACTCAATCACTATCACATCTCCTAGCTGAATTTGTATGCTGCTGCTGCTAAGTCGCTTCAGTTGTGTCCGACTCTGTGCGACCCCATAGATAGCAGCCCACCAGGCTCCACCATCCTTGGGATTCTCCAGGCAAGAACACTGGAATGGGTTGCCATTTCCTTCTCCAATGCAGGAAAGTGAAAAGTGAAAGTGAAGTCGCTCAGTCGTGTCCGACTCTTGGCGGTCCCATGGACTGCAGCCCACCAGGCTCCTCCGTCCATGGAATTTTCCAGGCAAGAGTACTGGAGTGGGGTGCCATTGCCTTCTCCATGCTGAATCTGTATAGTAACTCATAAAGCAGCCTCCTAGCTGACACTTATGTGAGACACATACCTCATGAGATGACTTCCTATACTTCCAGGTTCGTGAGCAAATCCTATGTTAGTACCAACAAACCCCAACAAATCAGCAGCAGCAGCAACAAAGCAAATACCTGGCATTTCTCAAACAAAGTGCAGTTTACAAATACCTCCATATGCATCACACCACTTTCTCTTGTCTGCTTTCTATGGCCAGGTAGATTATGTAAGAATCTTATCAGGACACCTAGCCACTACCTGGTGTGGATCAACTAAAACCGGTGTTGAGTTATGTACACCTTAAATGAGACCTACCCCGGGGGTTTCCTTCCTGGAGCTCCTCTTACACAGGATGCTTGTGAGAGGAAGTCGGCTGGCTTAAGGCACAAAAAGAGCAAGGATTGAAAGCAAGAAGTATGGAAAAGCATTCGGCATGTATGCCTTGTGCTCCCAAGTTTCTCCAGGGATAAAGAGTGATGCACTTTATAAGTAGGGATGAGACCACACGTGCTAATCAGGATTTAAAGGAAACCTTGGGAAAACTCTGAGGGCAAGGTGCCCTGGGATGTTACCTGTCAACTATAAGGAGAGAACGTCATCATCTTCTCATGTGTCAGTGGCAACAAAGTGAAAGTCAGCGTGAACATGGACACGGCTCACCTGCTCTTTTTGACTTGTGTTTAGTCGGGGGGAAATGCGGCTGCTAAGTACCTGTATTCTAGTGTGCATGAGGGCAGTTCAGCCTCTCAGTTGTGTCTGACTCTGTAACCTCATGGACTGCAGCAACCAGGCTTCTCTGTCCTTCACTGTCTCCCAGAGCTTGATCAAACTCATGTCCATTGAACTGAAGGTGCCATCCAACTATCTCATCCTCTGTCCCCTCCTTCTCCTGCCCTCAATCTTTCCCAGCATCAGGGTTTTTTTTCGGTGAGTTGGCTTTTCGCGTCAGGTGGCCAAAATATTGAAGCTTCAGCTTCAGCGTCAGTCCTTCCAGTGAATATTCAGGGTTGATTTCCTTTAGGGTTGACTGGTTTGAGGGCAATTACTTCGTAAGAATTTCCAGTTGATGTTAAAAAAAAATCCAAAGATGAAAGATGATAAGAAAGATGAACTGAATGAAGTAATTAGCTAAATATCTATGACTAACAGAAGCCACAGGATGATTGTCCTGAATTTTTACTGTGAAATACTTATCTGCAATATTTAAAGGACTTAATAGAATTTTATTTTAAAGCCATGACATTAGCAGAGTTAAGCCAATCAATGCATTTTAATAGCCTTTTAAAGGTGCCTTTTTAATTGTGCTCTGTGGGAGGAAAAGGTACATGAAGACTGGAAAACACCTAAAAATGGCTTAGTCAGATCTTTCAAAAATATTTGCGAGTGCAAATTTCTGGCTTTGTTTGATTGCCATGCAAGCGGGGTTAAAGTGTGAGATCTAAAAGGCTTATTCCCCAGTGGAACAACAAAGGCTTAACTCTTGTGCAGATTCTTTCAGTTTGGCACCGTAGCAAAATATTTGGAGTCTGCACCATTTTCCCTTCAGAGCAACAAGAGTGAGTGAGAGCTGTGGTTTCTCTTGAGGAGAACCAGCTCTACAAGGAAGCTTTCTTGCCTTCCTCAGGACCCAGGAGGGCCAGAGAAGTTCGAGTTCTTTCCAGCGGTCCTCTGATCTGATTGTTTGCCAGTGATAGCTTCAGTTTTTATAGTTGGAATATGCCTAACATCTGGATGAATAGCAAAAAGTGCTATTAACATTCCAACTCGCTGTTGGCACAATGCCTATGTGATTGGCAGAACCTTCACAGTCCATCTCCCCTTCTTTATAACTTACTTTCATGTGATGCTTTGTTGTTTAAACAATGCTTTTGTATATATTCTGTGGGGAGCCCCACAAGCCATGTGATACAAGGAAATATGATTAGTTTCTCCTTTATAAATGTAGAAACTGAAGCCTGGAAATATGGAGAAGTTTATCCAAGATCAGTTCAACAAATTCAGCCAACATTCACAAGTACTGTGGAGTGCTTTTTGTATCCCAGGGAGTTTTCAAAATGATTATTTTCTAGCTTCTGTTAACAAACCAGCGAGCCACATGTCTACCATATCTTCTCACTTGTTCTGTCTCCATGTGTCCAGTGCCGTTTCCATGAAATCAGGTTGTCTCCTGCCTGTCATGTGGAATTATCTGAAGAATTTACCTATTTAAAATTTTCCAATCCAATTATCTATTGGTTCAGAGTTGCATCATAAAAACAGAGTGTGGTAGAGATAACTTGGGGGGATGAATTAACCAATAGAAAAGAATATTTGGTGTTGCTTTCTGTTTTGATTAGTTTCTGAAAGAGGAGCATGTAATTTGGGGAATGTGTTTTTCCAATCATTTCACTGCGGTATTTCATCACAGTACAGTGTGCTGCTGTATGGATCTGCACTTCTCAGGTCCAGCCAGAGGCCATCAGTGTACACACACAATAGAGCAAACTGAATGAGGTGTAGAGAGGCACTGGAAAATAGGGGAAGTGCCTGGGTACTGGGCTACCATGGCTATCTGTGGCCAGCCAGGGACTACACCAGTAGGTTTTAATACCTTTATATTTGGCCCTCTATTTGGCTAGTCCTATTAGCAAGTGATGTGCTTGATGGGTTGTTGTTTTCCTTCATTTCCTAGAGAAAATGTCCCTCTAAGCTTTTCTAAGCTAAGCTTAGTCACTTCAGCCGTGTCGGACTCTGTGTGACCCCATAGACGGCAGCCTACCAGGCTCCCCCGTCCCTGGGATTCTACGTGAAGCAAAAAGAAATAGATTGTTCGCCTCTGTGTCTCAGTGAGGTTTGCCTGAACGTCCTCCATGACAAGTGAATAGGAACCAGAAAGTAGGAGTAGCCATCAGGAATGGTATGGTACTGAAAGCAGGAGAGGATCTATGTCCTAGCAGAAGAGCATGTTGTCATCTCAGAGAGCTGAGTTAGCAGCAAGCTCTGCTGTGCAATCCTTAGACAACCTTTAAAGAGACTCTGTTTCCATATAGTAAAATTGATCTAATAATGCCAATTTTAATTGGCTGTTTTAAGGGTTACGTGAGATAATATATGCAAAGAGTCAAGTAGAGTGTGTGGTATACAGCAGGTACTCAATAGTGGTCACAACTTCTGCCTTTGTTATTGGCACTCCGACTGCCACTAGTTGCAATTAGAACAGAGAGCAGAAACCAGGTGCAGTCTGCCGCATGTTCCATCCTCTTGGATCCTGTTCTTGAGGGTGGAAATGGCAAGACTTCTATCAACAAAAGCGCAGTTAGAAACCCATGCCTCAAATATTTCCACTAAAGAGGTAGGCACTCTAAGGATTTTACCAATAATATTTTAAAATTGGTTTTGCCTGCGGGCTACAACAGGCACTACAATTTGAGATTCCAAATATGTTCTCGGGTGCAATTGAAGTGTTCTACCACTGTGGTGACAACCTTAGTGTTTTGAACTCCAGTTGGAAGTAGACCTGTGTCTCAATAGAATCGAAATGGTAGAAACGTTTGACTGATACAGCCCAAATAATCAGTGGATGATTTCTCATCTGTTCCTTTCCCCCCTATCTCCATCATAAACACATCTCTCTTGTTCTCTTTGTAATAAATACTTTGGTTCAGTGAAGACACAACCAGGGAGTCCATGCTTTCATTTGTCCATTTGTTCAAGGACCTTTTCTGAGCATCTACTATATGTCAGGCGTTGACCCCTTTGGGGAAGTGCTTGGGTTCCCACAGGCATTGTATTGGAGAGCACATGAATCATGGATTCATCTATGATCTGGCAGCATGAGAACTTTATAAGTGGAAACTGTACCAGTAAGCAAAGAGGCAAAGTCCATCTCTGTACAATGAGAAGACTTAGTGACCTGGGAGCATCCTTATTAGCCAGTTGGAAATGTACTGGAGAATGTTCAGAGAAAAGCAACAAAGATGGTTAGTGGGCAGAATGACTGATTTATGAAGACTTACACAACAAAATATGTATTCTTGGATCCATGAAGGCTTCAGGAGAAATGTGAGCACTATCAACAACTCTCTGAAGGTTATGAATACCCTAGAGGCAACTTGGAAGTGTTTCGCCTGATATTTGAAACGGTAACACGGAATCAGAGGATGGCNTGGGTACTGGGCTACCATGGCTATCTGTGGCCAGCCAGGGACTACACCAGTAGGTTTTAATACCTTTATATTTGGCCCTCTATTTGGCTAGTCCTATTAGCAAGTGATGTGCTTGATGGGTTGTTGTTTTCCTTCATTTCCTAGAGAAAATGTCCCTCTAAGCTTTTCTAAGCTAAGCTTAGTCACTTCAGCCGTGTCGGACTCTGTGTGACCCCATAGACGGCAGCCTACCAGGCTCCCCCGTCCCTGGGATTCTACGTGAAGCAAAAAGAAATAGATTGTTCGCCTCTGTGTCTCAGTGAGGTTTGCCTGAACGTCCTCCATGACAAGTGAATAGGAACCAGAAAGTAGGAGTAGCCATCAGGAATGGTATGGTACTGAAAGCAGGAGAGGATCTATGTCCTAGCAGAAGAGCATGTTGTCATCTCAGAGAGCTGAGTTAGCAGCAAGCTCTGCTGTGCAATCCTTAGACAACCTTTAAAGAGACTCTGTTTCCATATAGTAAAATTGATCTAATAATGCCAATTTTAATTGGCTGTTTTAAGGGTTACGTGAGATAATATATGCAAAGAGTCAAGTAGAGTGTGTGGTATACAGCAGGTACTCAATAGTGGTCACAACTTCTGCCTTTGTTATTGGCACTCCGACTGCCACTAGTTGCAATTAGAACAGAGAGCAGAAACCAGGTGCAGTCTGCCGCATGTTCCATCCTCTTGGATCCTGTTCTTGAGGGTGGAAATGGCAAGACTTCTATCAACAAAAGCGCAGTTAGAAACCCATGCCTCAAATATTTCCACTAAAGAGGCAGGCACTCTAAGGATTTTACCAATAATATTTTAAAATTGGTTTTGCCTGCAGGCTACAACAGGCACTACAATTTGAGATTCCAAATATGTTCTCGGGTGCGATTGAAGTGTTCTACCACTGTGGTGACGACCTTAGTGTTTTGAACTCCAGTTAGCCTTGTGCTAAATGGAAGTAGACCTGTGTCTCAATAGAATCGAAATGGTAGAAACGTTTGACTGATACAGCCCAAATAATCAGTGGATGATTTCTCATCTGTTCCTTTCCCCCCTATCTCCATCATAAACACATCTCTCTTGTTCTCTTTGTAATAAATACTTTGGTTCAGTGAAGACACAACCAGGGAGTCCAAGCTTTCATTTGTCCATTTGTTCAAGGACCTTTTCTGAGCATCTACTATATGTCAGGCGTTGACCCCTTTGGGGAAGTGCTTGGGTTCCCACAGACATTGTATTGGAGAGCACGTGAATCATGGATTCATCTATGATCTGGCAGCATGAGAACTTTATAAGTGGAAACTGTACCAGTAAGCAAAGAGGCAAAGTCCATCTCTGTACAATGAGAAGACTTAGTGACCTGGGAGTATCCTTATTAGCCAGTTGGAAATGTACTGGAGAATGTTCAGAGAAAAGCAACAAAGATGGTTAGTGGGCAGAATGACTGATTTATGAAGACTTACACAACAAAATATGTATTCTTGGATCCATGAAGGCTTCAGGAGAAATGTGAGCACTATCAACAACTCTCTGAAGGTTATGAATACCCTAGAGGCAACTTGGAAGTGTTTCGCCTGATATTTGAAACGGTAACACGGAATCAGAGGATGGCAAGTTCAACCTGTGGATCAGAGAAGTATGAGGCTAGCAAATCTGTCAATGCCTATTGACAGAAAGTAGCTTCCAAGGGCAACACCCCTAACCTATTTTATGTCCTATATATTTTTATGCAGTTGAATTATGTGTAATTATTTGCTGTCTTCTTATNGATGGCAAGTTCAACCTGTGGATCAGAGAAGTATGAGGCTAGCAAATCTGTCAATGCCTATTGACAGAAAGTAGCTTCCAAGGGCAACACCCCTAACCTATTTTATGTCCTATATATTTTTATGCAGTTGAATTATGTATAATTATTTGCTGTCTCCTTATGTCCAGGGATTTTATGTCTGTTTCCTATTTACACACACCTTCCCTGAAGATGTCAAGGATGAAATACTTGTGTGTTTTTTTGGTGTTTTTTTTTTTTTTTTTTACCTTCCACTTCAAAGGCTTGAAGATAAAAGCAGTTGAATCATGGACGAATTGTTTTTTTAAACCAAAGTTTGCATGCTTAACGTTTGTTGAAGGTCACTGTTGTAATATAGGATTTTATTCCTATGAAAAGGCAGATGGGTGACTCTATAAAACTATCCATCAGTGACTTGAGCAACAGTTCTACATAACACATGCACACACACAAACACGATACAATATAAATTTTTCAGAGAATGTAAAACCAGTTTAGGGATAGACTCCAATCCCATGCAATTGTATTTATTCTAGGCTCCTGAAAGAGGGGCTATTTTAGCTATAAGGTAAAAGTATAATTATCCAATGGGACTGGGCCTAAAGTTTGGGCCACAGAAAAGCCCAGGATAGCTGGATCCTGTGGACTAACTGGCCGGTTTCCTCTCAGCATTGCTCACGGTAAGTGCAGGTAACTGTCTCCAGGGCAAGACTGCCGTTGACTCTGTCAAAATGCTTGTTGGCTTCATAAACCTGACTTCTGTTAATGATCTGACTGTTCCCAGGCAGTGATTCCATGTCTGAGTTGAGGCTAGTTTTAGGGCATGGGTTAAGGGCACAATCCAGGCTAAGAGTGTATGTTTGGTCCATCCCTCTGGCTGCAGTTATTTACTGGCTTAGGGGGACGCATGTGACCTGAGCTGGGACTCAAAAGACATTTTCTGAGAATGCTGCCATCAGATCTTCTCTTCCTGGTTGGTGTGGCATGCAGATAAAAACTGGAAGTGCTGGGGTGAATTTTACTATCAAGGTGTGGGCTAGCCTGAGAGTGAGGCCTGTGCATGGACAAATGGAGAGCCAGCCGATAATCACAGGGAAGTGGGGCCAGAGGCCTCATGACCAAATCATATTTGGATCAAGTGCTGCCATCTCTGTTGTTTTCAGTCGTCAGAGATAGTAAAAGCCCCTTATTCTTTAAGCAGTTCTGAGCTGGACTTATTCCCCTATTACATGAAAAGTGAAAGTGAAAGTCTGTCAGTTGTGTCTGACTCTTTGCGACCCCGTGGACTATGCAGGCCATAGAATTCTCCAGACCAGAATACTGGAGTGGGTAGCCATTTGCATCTCCAGGCAAGCTTCCCAACCCAGGGATTGAACCCAGGTCTCCTACACTGCAGGTGGATTCTTTACCAACTGAGTCACAAGGGAAGTCCAAGAATACTGGAGTAGGTAGCCTATCCCTTCTCCAGCAGATCTTCCTGACCCAAGAATTGAACCGGGGTCTCCTGCATTGCAGGCAGCTTCTTTACCAACTGAGCTATCAGGGAAGCCCTTATGACACGAAGAATTGCTATTTGCCTGAGTACCAAGAATATCTGANCTGAGTCACAAGGGAAGTCCAAGAATACTGGAGTAGGTAGCCTATCCCTTCTCCAGCAGATCTTCCTGACCCAAGAATTGAACCGGGGTCTCCTGCATTGCAGGCAGCTTCTTTACCAACTGAGCTATCAGGGAAGCCCTTATGACACGAAGAATTGCTATTTGCCTGAGTACCAAGAATATCTGAGTTTCAGTCTCAGTTCTAGCTGTTCAAACTTGGTTAAGTCACTTATGTTCCCTGGGCCTTAGTTTCCCTCTGAGTAAAATAAAGATGAAGATGCCCAGGTCTCAGAATCACTATGAAAGTCAATGAATGGAAAGTACTTTGTTAATTGTGAAGCCCGGTGAAAGTGGGACATTATTTTATTGAGGAGGGCTTCAGGGAGGAAGTAATATGTACACTAGGGACAGGAGAAGAGGTTAAGTTTTTGTAGAGAGTTAGTGGGGGAGGATGAACTGAACAGATCAACTTGGTCTAAAGCTAAGAATGCAGCTGAGTGTGAGTCATTTGTGTAAAAGGAAAGCAACTGCCTTAGTAGTTCCTGATGAGAAGCTTTGGGGAATAAAGTGCAGGATAGTTCCTTTGTATTTTGGATTTGTTCATTTTTCGTTTCATTTATTGAAGGAGAAATATACTCTCATAACTCCATTTAATGTTATTCCTCCTGCCTAAATACTTGTATTTTACTGAAGTTACTCAATACATGTAGTCTCTCTAGCTTCCCTCTCCAAGATGACTTTCTTTCCCTCTTTGAAACCTTTACTCTTATCTCAGATACTATATGTTCTAATTTTTAAATTAAAATTAAAAACATTTTTAATTAAAATTTTTTTATTTCTTACTTTTGATTCTTTTCACCCATTTCTCCTACTCTCATTTCCCATCTCTGGCAACCACCAAACCTGATCTTTCTAAGTATCCATGATCTTTTTTTTTTGATTCCGCATAAAAAAGAGATCAGACAGTATTTGTCTTTGTCTGATTTATTTCACTGAGCCTAATGCCTTCAAGGTCTATCCATGTTGTCGAAATAGCAAAACTTCATTTCTTTTTTATGATTGAATAATAGTCCATTGTGTATATGTGCACAGTTTCTTTATTCATCCATTTAAGGACCCTAAACTTGTTTTCCTAGATTGACTGTTGTAAACATTGCTGCAGTGAACATGGGGCTGCATATATCTTTTAAGTGTAACTTCTGGATCATATGGTACTTCTATTTTAAATTTTTGAGGAACCTCCATATTGTTTTCCATCGTGGCTGCACCAATATACATGCCTACCAACAGTGCACAAAGGCTCACTTTCTCTACATCCTCAATAATACTTGTAATTTGTTGTCTTTTTGATTACAGAATTCTGGCAGGTGTGAGATGACATTCATTGTGGCCTTGATTTGCATTTCCCTGATGGTTGATGATACTGAGCATCTTTTCATGTATCTGTTGGCCATATGTCTATCTTCTTTGGAAAAACGACTATTCAGATATCCTGCCCATTTTTAAATCAGCTTGCTTTTATTGAGTTATATGAGTTCTCTGTATACTTTGGATATTAATTGCTTATTACATACATGATTTGCAAATATCCTTTCCCATTCAGTAGATCGTTATCTTTATCTTGTTGATGGTTTCCTTTGCTGTATAGAAGCTTTTTAGTTTGATGTAGTCTCACTTGTTTATTTTTGCTTTTATTACTTTTACTTTTGGTGTCAGATTAAAAAAAAATTGCCAAGACCTATATCAAGGAGCTTGCCACCTATGTTTTCTTCTAGTAATTTTATTAAAGCCTTTAGTCCATCTTTTTAATATTTGGAATTTTTTCTTTTTTTACTGAAGCATAGTTGCTATAGAGTATCATATATTGACATATGTTTGATGTAGTGATTCATAATTTTAAAGGTTGTATCCATTTATAGTTATTATAAATATTGGCTATATTCCCCATGTTGTGTGATATATCCCTGTACCTTACTCTGTGTCTAGTAATTGGGACCTCTTAGTCCCCTACTCTTTTACTGCACCTTCCCCTTCACTCTCCCCACTGGTAACCACTAGTTTGTTCTCTGTATCTGTGACTTTGCTTCCTTTTTGTTATATTCACTAGTTTATTGTATTTTTTAGCTTCCACATATGAGTAATATCGTATGGTATTTCTCTTTTTCTGTCTGACTTCACTTAGCATAGTTCCTTCCAAGTCCATCTGTGTTCCTACAAATGGAAAAATTTCATTTTCTATGGCTGAGGAGTATTCCACTGTATACATATACCATCTCTTCTTTATCCATCCATCTGTTGATGGACATGTAGGTTGCTTCCACGGCAATTGTAAATAATTCTACTATGAATATTGCGGCTTGTGTATCTTTTTGATTTCGTTTCTTTTTTTTTTTTTTTTAATGATATATTCCCAGGAGTGGAATTGCTGGGTCATATGGTAGTTCCAGTATTTTGAGAAATCTGCATACTGTTTTACACAGTGACCGCACCAATTTACATTTCTACCAGCAGGATATGAAGGTTTCCTTTTCTTCACATTCTCACCATCATTTGTCATTTGTGTTTTTGATGATAGCCGTTCTGACAGGTGTGAGGTGATACTTCACTGTGGTTTTGATTTGAACTTCCCTGATGATTAGTCATGCTGAGCAGCTTTTCACATGCCTGTTGGCCATCTGCATTTCCTTTTTGGAAAAATGTCTGTTTCGTTTTTCTGACCATTTTTAGATTGGGTTTTGTGTTCTTGACATTGGGTTGTATGAGCTGTTTATATATATTGTATATTATCAGCCATATCATTTGCAAATATTTTCTCCCATTCAGTAGAGAAAAACTTTTCCCTTACTAAAGCTGATCTTCTTTGGGGGTATAATTAACTTTAATGCACTGGCATACTCTCAAAGACTTTCTCTTTCCTCTTCTTTTCAGGAGAGGATGAAGAAGACCTATAAAGAAAGGAGAAAAAAAAAAAAAGTTCATCTTATCATACATGAATTCCCAGTTCTCTAATTAAGGGGAAAGAAAAATCAAATTCTTAATTTTTCTTAATTTGGAGGAGAAAGTATATTGGGCAACAGACCTAATATTAATCACTAATTTTATTTCTCTCCCTCCTACCTTGTATTAAATTTAATGATGCTTTATGCTAAGTAATGGATAGAAACACATTTTAGAATTTTTAGTGATGCAATGGCTCAAATATTGCATTAAGCAAATATGAACTACCTGTTTATAACTACCTCTGCTAACATTTCTTACACTAGGCTAGACCTTGTTAATTTTACCTGTTCATTTTCACTAGGTCATCCAGGTGTTCAAATCAAATCATTTTTTAATTCAAATATCTACTGTGGGCAAATGGAACCATAAAAATCAAGAAGGTGTTCTTAGTCAAAGGATAGCTGAAAATAATCAAATTGATAAAGCTGCAGACTCTAGGGATCTGGCATATTCATTTACTCCCATTCTTAAAATTCCAACTGGAAATTTCAAAGGACCACAGAGTAAGAGATGGACAAATGCGATTAAGTCATAGAATCACAGTGTGTGTTCTTGGCCAAGATTCTTCCTTTTCAGCCCATACCTTGATGTGTTTCATGTTCTGGCTATGCAGTTAGTGGATAGCTCCTGTGTGGCACGTGGGTTAACTGTTTCTATGTGTGGGGAAGACTCACCTCTATTACATCCTCTCTGTGGGCACTTTGACTTGAGCATTCTTCCAGGAGGCCAGGGTTGCTCATGTGGGCTCAAGGTTCCGTTTGGTCAAAGAGAGCCCAGTGTCAGGCTTTGGTCAGCAATAAACCACCATGTGATAAACAAGGATGATTTGATGATTCTATTCACTTCTTGGTCTGCCAAACCTGGGGCAAATCTCACTAGTGCAGGCTTCCTGGAAGGCTTTCAGTGTTTCCTGCTTCTGGCTGGAAACTCAGAGGATGCCAGTAGTGAAAAATAACAGGGTAGAGAAACATGCTCTTTTAATGGGTACCGGTGAGGTTTAGGGAAAGAGATTTCATTTGTGGGTGGGTTTTAGTTTTAAATTGACCATTAATCTTGCTTTATGACTTTTAGGAAAAAAAGATACATTTTCAATCATATTTCTATTCATGTGTGATTCATACCATAGTATTCATTTCCAAAGTGGAAGCTTTATTTTCAAGGACATACTTTTTTTTTCCTACTTGCCAAACTGTGCCAGTATTAGTTCTTAAACTCCAGGAAAAGATGCTTGTAAAAGCAGAAAACTAGACTCAGATGAAAAATAGAATCTTTGAAAATCAACTAGAGTACAGAGTGAAATGCTTATTTAGATATTATTTGTATTTCAGGACAATCAAATGGGAAGTAACAAAGGCCAGCATGACCAGAGTGATACATACAAG
This sequence comes from Neotragus moschatus, assembly GCA_006410615.1. Classification (NCBI taxonomy): domain Eukaryota; kingdom Metazoa; phylum Chordata; class Mammalia; order Artiodactyla; family Bovidae; genus Neotragus; species Neotragus moschatus. The sequence continues at coordinate 2,781,402 of SJYA01000440.1, read as the reverse complement.
TTCAAAATGCAGGGAAGTGAAAGAGTAAGTCACTCAGTTATGTCCAACTCTTTGCAACCCCATGTACAGTCCATGGAATTCTCAGGCCAGAATACTGGAATGGGTAGCCTTTTCCTTCTCCAGGGAATCTTCCCAACTCATTGATCGAATCCAGGTCCCCTGCACTGCAGGCGGATTCTTTACCAGCTGAGCCACAAGGGAAGCCCAAGAATATTGGAGTGGGTAGCCTATCCCTTCTCCAGTGAATCTTCCCGAACCTGGGGTCTCCTGCATTGCAGGTGGATTCTTTACCAACTGAGCTATCTGGGAAGCCCTTCAAAATGTCTGCAGGAACTATGGCATAATAGGCGGGATTATGGGACTGTGGAGCTTTCATTCAGAGAAAAAACAATCAATCAATTTTTCAGGACTGATGTCTAAAAACATTGTATATATGCACTTTTGAGCATACTTTGACTTAGAATCTGTACGAAGGCCTAAATCTGCCAAATGACCTATTCATCTATGAATCTTGAAATACTGTTTCATTTTTAATTTTCCTGTCCTTTTCAACTTTTTCTCTCCAGTTTTACGACTGACCATACTTTGACCATCCTGTGGAATTCATGAGGCTATCTTCATGAGTTCCTCATTCTTTTTTCTTTTCTTTTTCCAGTTTTATCAAGATAATAATTGATATATAACATTGCATAAATTTAAAGTATACAATGTATTGATTTGATACACTCATTTTGAAATGATGACCACTATAGTGATAGCTAATACTTCCATCATATTACATAATGACCATTTCTTTTGTTTTCTGAGAACACTTAAGATCTACTTTCTTAGCAACTTTCAAGTATGTGATAAAATATTATTAACTATCAAAATGCCGATCACTGAATCTCCAGGACTTACTCGTCTTTTAACTGTAAGTTTGTACCTTTGATCAACATCTCCCTATTTTCCCCACCACCCTGAACTTGGTAACCACTCCTATCCTCTCTGTTTCTTTGAGACTGGCTTTTTTAGAGTCCACATGTAAGTGATATCATTCAGTATGTGTCTTTCTGTTTCTGATTTGTTTCACTTAGCATAATATCCTCAAGTTTTATTCATGTTGTCACAAATGGCAGAATGGAATCCTTGTTCTTAAATGGTTCTCTGAAAGTATCTGGTTTTCATAAACAGTATAAAAGATATGGCTTGAGAATTCTTGCTTGTGAATTCAAATCTTAATGATACTACATATAATTCCACAGAAAGATCTTTTTATTCCAGAAATGAATGATCCCATTGAATATTAAGTTGTTTCCAATTGGTCAGTAATTTATAAGAGGAGACGGTTTGGAGAACATAACTTTTATTATAGAGAAGTAAGGAAATTCAACTCTAGATGGAGGTATATAAGAAAGAATTATTGGTTTATGTTGAACATTTCTAAATAGCATGCTGCTGCTACTGCTGCTAAGTCACTTCAGTCATGTCCAACTCTGTATGACCCCATAGATGGTAGGCCACCAGGCTCCCCAATCCCTGGGATTCTCCAGGCAAGAACACTGGAGTGGGTTGCCATTTCCTTCTCCAGTGCATGAAAGTGAAAAGTGAAAGTGAAGTCTCTCAGTCGTGTCTGATTCCTTGCAACCCCATGGACTGCAGCCTACCAGGCTCCTCCATCCACGGGATTTTCCAGGCAAGAGTACTAGAGTGGGGTGCCACTGCCTTCTCTGTCTAAATAGCATAACTAGAGACTAACAGGTCAAAATTACTGGAAGGAGACTATTTGCACATGACACAGAGATTTCTAGCAGTTGAAAGTATTGCAAAGGAATGGGTCAAGAAACCAAAATTTAAAAAGACATTGTATTTTGATGTTCATCACAACACCGTTTACAATAGCTAGGACATGGAAGCAACGTAGATATCCATTGACAGATGAATGGATCAAGAAGCCGTGGTACATATATAGAATGGAATATTACTCAGCCATAAAAAGGAACATATTTGAATCAGTTCTAATGAGGTGGATGAACCTAGAGCCTATTATATAGAGTGAAGTAAGTCAGAAGGAGAAAAATAAATACTGTATACTAACTCATATAAATGGAATCTAGAAAGATGGTACTGATAAAATTATTTTCAGGACAGCAGTGGAGACATGGAAATAGAGAACAGACTTTTGAACAGACTTATGGACACGGTGGGCTGGGGGAAGGAAGGGTGGGACGTATGGAGAGAGTAACATGGAAACATACATTATATATGTAAAATAGATAGCCGAGGAGAATTTGTTGTTGTGACTCAGGGAATTCAAACCGGGGCTCTGTAACAACCTAGAAGGCTAGGATGGAGAGGGAGGTTCAAGAGGGAGGAGACACATGTGTACCTATGGTTGATTCATGTTGATATTTGGCAGAAACCAACACAATACTGTACAGCAATTATCTTTCAATTAAAAATAAATAAATTAAAAAAAAGTTTTTTAAAGGAATGGGTCACTCTCTGGTAATGTGGCCAATGGGGTCTGGAAAGACTGTTCACCAGTTAGGGCTCTCGCATGGAAGGGGAGTGGATAATCACTAAAGAAATGGAGGAATGAGCTTCAGAATGGGTGGTAAGAAGCTGGGCATATAGATGTTTTATCATTGAAGCTGGGAAAGAAAATCTGGAAAAATGAGGCTGGTGCTAGGAGCACATGGGATAAAGACCAGTCACTAATTAGTCTGTGAGGCCTGAGTAGATAACGGATATATATCATTTTCCCCAAATCTTGCCTTATTGCCTAATGAGTATATCTGACTTTTCTAACTCAAAGAATCTGTGAACAGAACACATATTCCTGGTGCACCTGAAAAACCACCCAAGTCCACCAGGCCTCTATTTTTTTTCCTAAGACCTCCTTTTGGATGCCACCCTCTCAGTAAGGTTATTTGGAGCTCTTCTGACCTTGCCTCATTATTGGAACTTTTCCAGTTGTCTTTAATGTAGGGGAGGGGGGAAACCAGATAATAATACCACCAAAAACTAAAATCACAACAGCTCAGTTTATTATAGGATGTATTTCTCACAAGAGACAAAAACAGCATCAGTGAAGAGCAATTACAGGAGGCTCACGGTTGTTGCAGAGCCAGTTCAACAATACTTAGAGGGCTGGCTTCATGTAAACAGCTGTAGAATAGTAGTTAGATGATTTTCTTCATGTTCTTGTAGGGAGACTGTGTCTCATCTGATGTTGTTTGCACTAAAGGAGCACTGTTAATGACATCTATACCAAGTATCAGGTCAATAAATTGCTTCCCTTCATTAGTCTGAGTGTCAGTGTCTACACTAATGATGTTTGCACAGAAGAAGGTCTCCAAGAAAGATAATAAGGACCTGTTTATAGTGACATGTGAAGGTGGCCCCATAAAAACAAGCAAGTACATAGGTGGGCTCTTGACTCTAGTGAATCAAAATAACTTCACTTCTTCATTCTTTCACTCTGTATTTAATCTTTGAATAACTTCTGTGAGTCCAGCACTGTACTAGGTCGTTACATGCAATGAACAAAAACCTTCANGATCTTTCCAATGAGTCAGTTCTTCGCATCAGGTGGCCAAAGGATTGGCGTTTCATCTTCAGCATCAGTCCTTCCAATGAATATTCAGAACTGATTTCCATTAGGATGGACTGGTTGTATCTCCTTGCAGTCCAAGGGACTCTCAAGAGTCTTCTCCAACACCACACTTCAAAAGCATCAGTTCTTCAGTGCTCAGCTTTCTTTATAGTCCAACTGTCACATCCATACATGACTACTGGAAAAACCGTAGCCTTGACTAGATGGACCTTTGCTGGCAAAGTAATGTCTCTGCTTTTTGATATGCTGTCTAGGTTGGTCATAGCTTTTTTCCCAAGGAGCAAGCATCTTTTAATTTCATGGCTGCAGTCACCATCTGCAGTGATTTTGGAGCCCCCCTAAAATAAAGTCTGTCACTGTTTCCATTGTTTCCCCGTCCATTTGCCATGGAGTGATGGAACTGGATGCCATGATCTTTGTTTTCTGAATGCTGTGTTTTAAGCCAACTTTTTCACTCTCCTCTTTCACTTTCATCAAGCGGCTTTTTAGTTCTTCACTTTTTGCCATAAGTGTCATCTGCATATCTGAGGTTATTGATATTTCTCCTGGGCAATTTTGACTCCAGCTTGTGCTTCATCCAGCCGGGCAATGTACTCTGCATATAAGTTGAATAAGCATGGTGACAATATACAGCCCTGATGTACTCCTTTCCTGATTCGGAACCAGTCTGTTGTTCCATGTCCAGTTCTAACTGTTGCTTCTTGACCTGAATACATATTTCTCAGGAGGCAGATCAGATGGTCTCTGGTATTCCCATCTCTTGAAGAATTTTCCACAGTTTGTTGTGATTCACACATTCAAAGGCTTTGGCATAGTCAATAAAGCAAAAGTAGATGTTTTTCTGGAACTCTCTTGCTTTTCTGATGATCCAATGGATGTTGGTGATTTGATCTCTGGTTCCTCTACCTTCTCTAAATCCAGCTTGAACACCTGGAAGTTCACAGTTTCAGGAGACAGAAACAACAACAAAACCAAACTCGAGGAATTTAAAGCTTAATGTGAAGTTCTACTGGTCTGTTTTGAAGTTCTGGGTTTTTGGGGTAGCAATCAGGAATTATAAGCCTTGGAAAGGATGGGATTCTATTTGGGAGGACTTGGAATTGCTGGCTGTAGTCAAGGGAGCCCTCCAGTGACTGTCAGACTGTTAGGTTCACTATGGGAGTTCCCAGCACTTAGTATTGGGTTAGCTAAAAAGTTTGTTTGGGTTTTTCCATATGAACTTTTTGGTCAACCTAATACTACAGTTAGCATATTGAAAAGCAGAGAGATTACTTTGCCAACGAAGGTCCATTTAGTCAAGGCTCTGGTTTTTCCAGTGGTCATGTATGGATGTGAGAGTTGGACTGTGAAGAAAGCTGAGTGCCGAAGAATTGATGCTTTTGAAGTGTGGTGTTGGAGAAGACTCTTGAGAGTCCCTTGGACTGCAAGGAGATCCAACCAGTCCATCCTAAAGGAGATCAGTCCTGAGTGTTCTTTGGAAGGAATGATGCTAAAGCTGAAACTCTAGTACTTTGGCCACCTCATGCAAAGAGTTGACTCATTGGAAAAGACTCTGATGCTGGGAGGGATTGGGGGCAGGAGGAGAAGGGGATGACAGAGGATGAGATGGCTGGATGGCATCACGGACTCGATGGGCGTGAGTCTGAGTGAACTCTGGAAGTTGGTGATGGACAGGGAGGCCTGGTGTGCTGCGATTCATGGGGTCGCAAAGAGTCGGACACGACTAAGCGACTGAACTGAACTGAATACTACACTGAAGAGTTATAGGCACTCAGTAGATAAGAAAGGAAGGGATGGAATAAGAGAAGAAGTGGTGATGGAGGGGGAAAAGGAGGTAAGAAGGGAGAGAGGAGAAGAGGGGTTATTAAACTTTATTCCCCTGGGAGTGATATGCTAAGTGATTTTTTGGGACCTCTAATCTTGATGTAGATATTTAGAAAGGCATGTGACTGGTGGAGCCTAAAGGCACAGTTAAATGATGGAAAGAACATCAAATTTAAACTACACATGTTCAAATTTGGATTTAGAAAATTTTTAACTCATGATCCATATATGGTTGCTGCTGGGCATTTTTTGTTGTTGTTGTTGTTGCTGCCTTAAAAATTTTATCTGAATTCATGCTTCCTAAAATGTTATATCTGGTTGGAACTCTGTCTCATTTGGATAAATAATGTGAAGTGACTGAAGATGAAGGGCTTAATTGCTTGTTTAATGTTTCCAGTATATACACAGTTGGGACTGTCTTAATGCTACTCAGCCTTAAAATTCACTCTTTCAAACCTTTCGCCTAATAAATGCCAGGTTATTTTGGTAATCAGGGATGATTTTTGTGATAACGACCAATCGGACATGAGTCGTTAGGCTGTCAGGGTTCATGGCTTTATGTGATCAGTCAGAAATTTGAAGAAAATAAATTTGAATTTCACTTTGGACCCTGGGGCCAAAAGAGTGCCTGGGGCTCAATAGATATTTTCCATGTGAATGAATGTGTGTAATAGTTGGTCACATCACCTAAACTTGACCTGGGTGTTAGATGGGAACAGCCATGAATAGAAATCATTTAGTGACTCAACATAATTTTCTTCAATTAACGTCTCTGTTTTTATTCCTATTCCTGCCTCCTAAATCTAAATCCTTATCATTTTATAATTGATATTCTGCAGTAGTTGAATAGCTGGTTTTCCTTTCTCCCACCATTTTTCTTCCAGTCCCCTGAAACCTGCAAAAGTTCATGTCCAGATATAATAATAATATAATAAACTCCTCAAAAATTTTATCCTTTTTTTTTTTATTATTCAGCCTAAAATTCCTTTTTCAAGCCTCCCTGTGTAAAGTAATTATCCAGGTGTAATGGGAGGTGGACACACAGTAAGGGAAGAATATACAATATCATAGCAGATAGTGTTTTGCCCACCCCTGGATTCTATAAGAAACTTTTATACTAAAAAACCCCAATCTTTCCATTTTTGAACCTGGAAGGTCGGGAGGTGGGGTAGCAGTAGCCTACTCATACCTGGTGAAACCTCTCATTCCTCAAGCCTCTCTTTGCAGCTCTCTGTCTTATTTTCTCTTCCTTCCTTTTATGGTGGAACATTTGTCTTCCTTTCAGTAATAGAGTCTTCAATGGCTCCACAAGTGAATCATGCTTTGTTCGGATTGTTTCTACCTTTCCGCCCTTACGGAACTGCTGCCTTCTTCCCTCCTTGAACATTTCTCCCACTCGCTCTTTAACATCCAGCTCAACTTCAGTTTTCTCCACTGAACTGTCTTATGCCGCAGCCTCTGCTTACACATTCTTTCCTGAATCATAGGATTTAAATTCTTAGTTAAATCTATCATGTACTTATTTCCCAATTAAGTTTCTCCACTCTTCCTTATGGATGACGAGTCTTTGTATCAGTGATTCTACTTTTGTTTTTGTGGATGCCCTATATCCCTGGCCCAGCACTCCTTTTCATCTAACAATCACTAACCAATAGGAGAGTGTTTCTTCATTAATTGAGGGTACAGTTGTGAGCGTGTTGAATATGAGACTACCTGTTATTAATTAATTGATATTTTATAGTACTTAATAGTAAAAGACAAAGAATGAAAAGACAGCTAAAATTGTTTTATATTTTCAAGAGATCAAAATGAAGGTTTATCTTACACAGCTGTTTTTGTTACAGGACATAGTTTCTTTTGACTCGTGCTGCCCAAATGATTTCATTATTGTTGCTATTGTTAATTTTATCGATTTTAAAAAGAGAAATTTGAATTGTCGTTGGCTTTCATAAATGCATTATTTTATGAATTGCTAAGAAGAATTTTGTTGCAGAATTTAAAGAGAGCTGAACTGGCATTATGAAATCAGAAAAAATTTGGATCATTTAAAGCCAACTGTACTTTCTTGACCAGGGGTCTGGATTAACAACAAATCAAAGGAAAGCTTATAGGGACCAAATGTTGGTTCACTGAGCAAGTCCTCATCAAAGAATGGTGTGTGCATGTGTGGAGGCCATGCAGCAGGTTCTCACATTATTGCCACTCTATCCTTCATGAACTTTGGGGCTCCTACGTAGCATCTCCAGGAAAGCAAAGAGAAACTTTTCTAGAATGCTTCACCTGCCAATGACAGTGAATGATTTTCTGTTGTTTTATCCCATGTGTGGTCATTATGGAAACATTTCCAGCCAAGCCCTGGCTGGATCTCGCCTCACAGTTTGAAGCTGTGATACTTGCATCTGTATTCTGCAACAGCTTGTAAAATTGTTTCCTGACCAAATCAGAGTTTTCTACTGGGATCATGTTATTTCAGATAATAAATATTGAAGACTCAAAGTGTCACCTACAAATTGGCACAGATAGGATTTTGAAAATACTGATTATTTTTCCCCTTTAAAAATATTGATAAGTGTGTTAACTTTAGTCATCATTAAACTGTTTTTTTAGTGGTGTAAAGGACTGTGTGTTACTCAGTTGTGTCTGACTCTGTGTGACCTTATGGGCTATAGCCAACCAGGCTCCTCTGTCCATGGGATTCTCAAGGCAAGAATACTGGATTGGGCAGCCATTCTCTTCCCCAGGGGATCTTCTCAACCCAAGGTTAAGGACTATAGTTGTGTAATAAATAGCCTAAATGATATTTTCAACAGTTCTAATTTGATTTCCAGGTGACATTTTGTTGTTGACAAAATGAGAAATCCATCTTAAATCTCAGAAACTGTATAACATACTAAAATTTTATGCCATCAAAACCAAGAACAAGTTTTTCTTTTAGAAAAAACTAATAATTTGACTACATTAAAAACAAAACCATAGTACAACAAAAGCACACCCTATTATCAAAGGTAAAGATAAAGACAAATGTGGAAAAGACTTATACAGCATATGACAAGGGGATTACATCTCTAATATACAAAGAGCTCCTATAAATTAATAAAAACGTGAACATGATAATGAATAATACAAATAGCAAAAAATATGTAAAAGAATACTAAAGCCCATGAATAATCAAAGACCTACAACTTAAAACAGGAATAGATATCTTCTTCTATGAAATGAGTGAATATTGAAAGAACTTATTGCTGATAAGAAAATAGGGAAGCATATGCTTTTATAAACTTTTTATAGTGATAAAAATTCATCTGACATATCCTGTTGGCAGCTCAGCATAATGTCAGAATGAAAGCTCTGTAAACTCCTTGGTTCAGGAATTCCACCTCTTCAAGTGTGTTTGAAGGGAATCACTGGATAAAGACATAAAATTCTACAGATGAGGGTATCCATCACAGCATTGTTTATAACAGAAACTGAAGTCAATCTAAATGGCGGCCAATGGTGGCTGATTTAATAACTAATGGTTTGACCACAGATCACCTACAGGCATTAGAAATGATGATGTAAATATGTATTTATTAACATGGAAAAATATATCCCATGTATTGTAAATGGAAAAAAACGGCAGGCTAGATAACTGTATTGATGCTCCCACTTTTTAAAAATAATAAAAAATCTTTGTTTTGACGTATGTAGAAAAGGTACAGATAGAGAAAATTTTAAAGGATGTAAACAAAAGATGGCAGTCATTAATCTTTGATCATTAGTTACTAATTTTGATAAACGTAATGAATCTCTTTATTTTGGGGACAATACCAAAATGTGGTTCTGTCCATAATCACAGATATTAATACAATCATCTTTTAAAGGCGACATTCTCACATCTGCTTCTCAAGGTCACTCCAAGGACATGGTCACAGCCAGGCTGCTGGTGGATGCAGACATCTCTGCAGTAAAATGCATGGTTAATCAGTGAGACAAGCATAGATTTAGATGTAGGGCTTCTAGATGAATGTTATTTTGAATTTTTGAACAACAGTAATGTCTGAGAAGGTGAATACAAGTCACCAAAAACAAGGCAAGGAATGAGGAGTATGTATGAAATAGAAGAGAGCCTGTCCCCGCCAAAGCACGCTCTATGCACTCCTGGAGGCATTTAACACATCCGTAGTGACTTATAGTCATTTCCCATCAACTGGCAAACTGCTTCAGACAGGAAAGAGAACCTATTCCTCACATGGTTCATTGAGCATGTCCTGTGTGCCAGGCACGGAATTAGGCAGGCACCAGGAATACAAAGATCAACACAGAAACAAACCTGTCCTCCAGGAGCACAGGGCAGGGGGTCGCAGGCAGATTAAATAGGCAAATGCTCTGTGAGGGTTGAGGTTTGAGCTTAGTCTGTCCTAACCTGTTTTGTAGGGACGGGGGTGGGGGTGGGGGAACCTTCTTGGAGTGTATAGCCACAGGAATATAGCTGGAGAGGCAGCAGGAGACTTGGGGAAGAGTGTGTTCTAGGCATTCCTTTCTGTGTAGAGGCCTTGAGATGAGAGTGCATCGGTGCGTGGCAGCTTCCAGAGTGTAAAGGAGAGCAAAGAGCCAGGCTAGTGGGTGAGCTGAGATGTGAGGTTTTCAGTCCTGGCTAAACAGGAGCATCAGTGAGAGATTAAATAACTAAACTACAAGCAAGCAAATGCAAAACAAAGGCCCCAGCCGAGCTTGATTTAATTGGCCTCTGTGTGGTGGGGCGTGGTCTTTGAACCTGGCCTCCCACCCCTTACCCAGGGACACCCTCTCTGCTAGCTGCTTGTCAGTTCCCCCAAACTTGAGCTCTCCTTTTGTCTGCCCCTGGGTGATTGTCCTGTGCAGCTAGGATCAGTAAGGAGGCAAGAGTGTGAAGAGCCTGGTAAATGAGGCTAAGAAGTTTGAATCTGCCTTAAAGGCAGGGAAGTGCCTTTTGAATAAATGTATATACCGCCAGCCACCATTTAAACCAACTTTAGCGCTCAGATTTTTATGGTAAACACCTGGGTGTATAAATGTTTTGCATGAAGGGCTGGGTACGAGAAAGGACAAAAATAGATATGCTATAGAATGGGTTATAAATCTAAACTTCAGGACACTCAGAAGATATATTTCTGAATAGGTGCATGTAAATGGAGGATGTGTAAAGCAAATCATAAAGCCACCTGGGGAAGCAGCTATTAACAGATCAGTGAAGTAAAACTCACTGAAATGTTAACAATAACTTCTAATTTATTTGTTCTGCATTATTTGGATTTCCATATACAGTCTGAGTAAAAAAGATGGTACGCTTATGGAACATTTGCATGTTTACATAATAACAGAATATGTTTTATTTCATCAGAGGGGAACATGTCAAGGCATTTGGGAATAAACATGTATTCAATTCTAGACTTAAGGTTGAAGTTTCTTAAGGATATGACTTTAAGAATATAACATTTGAGACATTTCATCAGAATAATAACAATAAACCTCATCAGATAAATGAGAATAACCCACCCACCTGGCAAGTTTGTAGTAAAAGGTTATAGATGGTAAAACAAGTATGGCACCTAGCATAATGTCTGGCACATACTAGGTGCTCAATAAATGGTAAATTATTAACTTGTTTTGAAAAAGAATTGTAGATGCCTTATGAATGCTTCTTAGAATTTGAATTCCTCCAACCTTTCCTAGATTCTGTTCCCAAAGCAGATATTAGGGGCAGAAATGGTTGATTGTTGCTAGATGTTTCTTACTCAATAATCCCTTGGTATCTAACCAGAAACCCAAAGAATAATTCAGTGTTACCCATTCAAGCTCCCAAACTCAGTAAACCTGTTACATAATTCCAAGCAGTTAATTGGGAATGCGTTTTATAGCTCACTCCTGGGAAGTGACAGAATTCCCATGCTCTGGGTCAGAAGAAGCTAGAGAGTGTTTTTGAAACTATTCTATGGTTAGAGCGAATGACTAGCAACACCTGCTTTGAAAATTTTCCAAGCCAAAATGATTTCTGCTGTATGTCATGGAACCCTGGGGGCTGAGCAGAGCATTTTTCATGTACTGGAACTAACCCCAGGCTGCCCAAGGAGGACAGTGCTGGCTGTCTTACTTCGGGGTCCCTGCTGCTGCCCCCCTCCTCTGTGTGGTGGGGTGGTTCCTCTAGCTTCCATACAGATGCTTGCCTGTGCCACTTCCATTCTTTATCTCTCTAATTAAACAATAGTTCTGGGGTCCCCCTAGGAGGGTAATTTCAAACTTTCCGCAGTCCAGCTTAATACCGGCCAATAGTTCTCCATCGCCTTTTGGAGTAAAATCTTGATCTTTTTGTATGGTGAGCGGACATCCTGTTTAGTCTGTGACAGTCCACAGTTTGTACCTATTGTTCCTGTGCCTATGTAATTAATAAAGCACCCTCTTTCACTCTCAAGAATACTCTGATCTGGACATATAATGTGTAATCCTCCCAGCTCTCACGGAGTCCAAGCTTTGCCCCATGTGACCTGACATCTGCCTGCCTCCCCAGCTCATTGCCCATGTTTGCTTTGCTCACTTGGGGCCAGCCATTCTGCCCTTCTCTTCCTCCTTTGAAGACATCAGACCTGTTACTGCCCCAAAGACGTTTGGTCTTCACCAGTGGCTCAGCCCCCAGATCTTTGCATGGTTTGTTACTTCATGTCATTCAAGGCTCACAAGTCCTGAAAGTTACCTCATATACTGATCACCCTATTCAAAGTGGCCCATGCCCCCAGCATTACTATTACTTCACCTAGTTTTATTTCCTTGTCTTATATCACAGTCTGAAATTGTTCTCTATTTATGTGTTTACTGCCTATCTCCTTCCTCTAAAATATAAGTTCCATGAGGACAGGACTCTTCTCTGCCATGTTTGCTGTTACATCCCGAACTCCTAGAACAGAGCCTGGTTGGCAAACATATGCTGGATCAGGGAATGAAAGCACAACTCCAGTTTGTCAAGAAGTGAGCAGAAGAGAAATGGTGAAAATGGGGATTGTTTAGACATACATAGCATTCATTTTAAAAAAATGTTGGCCTTATTGAGAGTTAATTTACATACCACACAACTCACACATTTAAAATGTATAGTGGCTTTTAGTATATCATTGCTACTATCAACTTTAGAACATTTTCATTACCCCAGAGTGTTACCGGAGAAGGCAATGGCACCCCACTCCAGTACTCTTGCCTGGAAAATCCCATGGACGGAGGAGCCTGGTAGGCTGCAGTCCATGGGGTTGCAAAGAGTTGGACACGACTGAGCGACTTCACTTTCATGCATTGGAGAAGGAAATGGCAACCCACTCCAGTGTTCTTGCCTGGAGAATCCTAGGGACCGTGGAGCCTGGTGGGCTGTCGTCTATATGGGGTTGCACAGAGTCAGACACGACTGAAGCGACTTAGCAGCAGCAGAATGTTACCCCACATCTCTTAGCCATCACTCTGAGTCATCAATATACACCAGCCCTAGACAACCACTAGTCTACTTTCTTTATTTTTTGGCAGCTCTGGGTCTTTGTTGTAGCACACAGACTCTCTAGTTGTGGTGCACAGGCTTTTTGGAGGCTAACTACTTTACAGTATTGTAGTGGTTTTTGCCATACATTGACATGAATCAGCCATGGGTGTACATGTGTTCCCCATCCTGGACCCCCTTCCCCCCTCCCTCCCCATCCCATCCCTCAGGGTCATCCCAGGGTGCACAAGCTTAATTGCCCCTCCGCATGTGAGATCTTCATCCATGTGTCATTTACTTTTACAGATTTAGAAATTCTATCCCTAGGTCATGTTAGACCACCAGAAGGCTGCACACTGGGATGGTGGTAGTTTATTTCAGAGGTTTTAAAATCATGGCTGCATATCGGAGTTCCCCCTCCCCCTCACTTTCCAGCTTGTAGCACATTTAGAAAACCCAGAATATCTGACTCTACTCTAGAGTCTATGGAATGCAGCCTGAGCTGAGAAGCATTGGTATAGTTAATTACCTTCATTGGGTTGTTATATAATGTTATGCCTTTGACTTTAATATGGCAAATAAAGTAAATATCTTGCTGCTGCAAGATATTGTCCCCTAACCAGGCTACTTGGAAATTAGATCCTGCAAACTAGTCATTTCACGCATATAGGTGCTACCCATAGAATAATGCAAAAGCACAGAGCTAGGAGTACTGCCATGCTTTGATTTAGCCTCAAGTTTTTCTTTTTTTTCTGAAGTAGGCAGGCTGTTTGACCTCAGTTTCTTTATCTGTAAAACAATCTGTCTCTAGGGTTGTAGGAAGCATTATAAGAAATAGTGTATGAAAAGTACACAAAAAACTACAAAATGTATAAAAGTATAATTTATACTTATTGTTGTTAAAAATGTATTAATAGAATCATGGACATTTATATTTAGAATAGGATGAAAAGAAGTAGGGTAGACTTAAAGTCAAAAGAATTGTTTCTGCTTTTGTGGTTCAAGACATGAACAGTGCCCTCACTTTTATTTCTCTTTCCCTGTTGCTATGGTACAGTTGAACCAGATGATAACTAAAGACCTTACAAATGAAAAAAATATGTGAATCAGATATTCTTGGACTCACTATCCTGGACTGCTCTGATCCTTCAAATGACTTCCAGTGGTTTGGGCTGACTCCATACCTTGACATTACTTATAACACAAGTGACTACTTCAATTTAGTTATTACTCAGAGCCAATCATCTTTTATAGAAATCTACCTTCCAATACTAACCACTTCCCAGTATATTATTATTACAAAAATTTTTAGATGTATAGAAAAGCAGAGAATACAGTTAACTTTGAACAATGTGGGTTTGAAATGTGTAGATCTACTTACATGCCGATTTTTTTTCCGACGATAAATACTGTAGTACTACAGACTCTGCCGTTGATTGAACTACTGGATATGGAATTGCAGATTTTTGTGTGTTCATTATTCAGTCATGTCCGACTCTTTGCTACCCCATGAACTGTAGCCTGCCAGGCTCCTCTGTTCTTGGAATTTTCTGGGCAAGAATGCTGGAGAAGGTTGCCATTTCCTTCTCCAGCAGATTTGTAGGGCCGACTATCAAATTCAGGTGGATTTTCAGCTGCCTGGAGAAGGAAATGGCAACCCACTCCAGTGTTCTTGCCTGGAGAATCCCAGGGATGGGGGAGCCTAGTGGGCTGCCATCTATGGGGTCGCACAGAGTTGGACACGACTGAAGCGACTTAGCGCAGCAGCAGGAGGGTCAGCACCCTTAACAATTGAATTGTTCAAGGGTCAACTGTATAATGAACAACCATAAACTCATCCTACATAAAATTTACCATATTCTATCTTTTTTGAGGGCTTCCCTGGTAGCTCAGATAGTAAAGCATCTGCCTGCAATGCAGGAGACCTGGGTTCAATCTCTGGATTGGGAAGATCCCCTGGAGAAGGAAATGGCAACTCACTCCAATATTCTTGCTTGAACTATTTTTTGAAAAAAAGTTATTCATATTATTTAACTTTATTCCAGAGTGTCTACATAAGATGACATTTTCTTTCATAGCCACAACTGTATTATCATACCTAATGAAAGTAAAAATTCAATCATTTAACATTCAGCTCAAATTTCCATGATTTTCTCAACATGTCTTGTGTAGCTACTTTGTTCAAATCAGAATGCATTGCAGTGTGTGAATTTATAATGTCTCTTAATCAGGAGCCGTCTCCCGACCCCCACCATGAAATTGACATGTTGAAGAGACTTGACTAGCTTTTCTGTAGAACATTCTGCTTTCTGGATTTGTCTCCTTGTGATGTCGTTTAACTTTTTCCTCTATCCTTTGTATTTCCTGTGTGCTGGGAATTGGATCTAAAGTTTGTTTAGAGTTAGGTTAAACAATTCTGGCAAGAATGCTTCATGACCCCATGTGTTTTATTTGCATTCCTTCAGGAGACAGCATACCACCAGAGATGTAGAGGGCCCCCACTGATCACTGGAATTTTCATTCATTGGTATTGGCTAATACAGCATGGAGATCTAACAAAGTAGAAGGAACATTTTATTTGCCTGGTTACTAGTAACATAAATGGTGTCAGTTTATGTTAACTATTTATATTCTTTCCAACAGAACAGCACTATTATGATTATACATTTCAATAACTACTGTGCCTGGATCATTTTGTGATAAGTTCTGTTGACTTAGACCAGAAACCCTTACCCATGTAATCTATATAGATTGTTTCTGGGTAACACTGTGATCGCCTCAGTCCTTCCCCTAAACCTAGAGGAACATTGTGAAAATTTTCACTCCTAAACACACACACACTCAAACTTTGCACTTTGTCCTGGCATTATACGTTCCAGTTATAATAATAAAGATCAACAGAACATTAGAGATATATTAAACAAAACCAAAATTTAATTATTTATAATATCCAAAATTCTCTCTTATGTCCTCTTTGCCACAAATAAAGAGAAATAATGTAGGACTTCCCTGGTGGTGCAGTTGCTGAGACTCCATTCTCCCCACACAGGGGCCCGGGTTCAGTCCCTGGTCACGGAACTAGATCCCCAATGCAACAGCTAAGAGTTTGAATGCTATTACTGAAGATCCTGCACGACTCAACTAAGACCCAGTGCAGCCCAGTAAACAAACAAAAGAATAAATATTTTGAAAAAAGAGGAATAAAGTGAGAGTCCATTTATTTAGGATTTACTGAGAAATTTGTGATAAGGAAAATGAATATGGGTGGGAAATCTTTGCATCTTTTTGTCTCATCATTATTATTCGATGTAGTTAGAGGAAGCCTCACATCTGTTTTCTAATTGTTTATTGCGCTTGGGAGTGTCTCTCCCCTCCATCTACTGCTGTGTGTGTGTGTGTGTGTGTGTGTGTGTGTGTGTGTGTGTGTGTGCTTAGACTCTTTTCGACCCCATGGACTAGAGCCCACCAGGCTCCTCTGTCCATGAGATTCTCTGCCAAGAATACTGGAGTGGGTAGCCATTCCCTTCTCCAGGGGATCTTCCTGGTCCAGAGATTGAACCTAGGTCTCCCACATTGGCAGGAGGATTCTTTCCCATCTAAGCCACCAGGGACACCCCTACTGCGCCTTACAATACCTATAAGAAAAATTCAGATATTTCCCCTGAGCTACCATCTTGGTTTTCTTCTATAGTGATACTAATGTCATTTCCCTTCTATTGGATTCTTATGTTACCTTTTTATTGTCCTGGGTTATTTTCCCTGATCATCAGAAAGTTGTAATGTTATCTACTTTCATATCATGCAGTCTTGATGCTTATATGATTATATTGGCAAGTTCCTCTCCTCCTTTCTTCCACTTGCTGCTTCATCACTTCTCAGTATTTATACTTTTACGTTGTTTGTTATGGTAAAGGTAGAATATATTCTACTATTTGCTCTGTATTTTAATTCTACTTTCTTTAATCTGGGGTCGACATGAATGTCTGGGGCCAGTTTTTCCTTCTGTTTCTTCTCCTGAGGGACTTGTGTATAATTTAACCAATGGATACTAGAAAGTCAGCTCCACGCACAGCGAAGAAGAGTTTAAAGAACTCTACTTAAGCCTCTATGTGTATCTCACTTTTTCTTACGGGCGTCCCAGGTCGTTCAGTAGTAAAGAATCCACCTGCCAATGCAGGAGACCCAGGTCCAATCTCTGGACCAGGAAAATCCCCTGGAGAAGAGAATGGCTACCCGCTCCAGTATTCTTGCCTGGAGAATCCTACAGATAGAGGAACCTGGCAGGCTGCCGTTCATGGAATCACAGAGTTGGACATGACTGAGCATACACACACACACTGCTTTTATCTCATTTGTTCTTACGGTCCTCTAAATAAATGTATTTTATGACTTTTCAAATTTTGGTGTTTCAATAGACTTTTCTAGTTTTTGTTATGTTGTCTTTGTTATCTTCATCTCAAAATGCTTATGAGATGAATAAATTTGCAGTCAGCCCTGCTTGCAGAACTTGTCATTTGTGAAACTGTGTTATTAAGGAATTATGGATAATTAGTACAGAAGGCATATAAGATATATTCAGCTCAAGCTACTAAATCATTATGTTTGGGCTTTTATCATGTCACTAAACCCAAAATTTCCTGTGAAAATCAGCCAACGTCAAAATATACCAGCTTCTAAAATTCTAGATTCTAGAAAGATAGAATTAATTTTTCAGTTTCCTCCTCTCCTACCCCTGCCCCACCTCACCTGGGATTAGTGGATAGTTAACTTGACTCTGTAAATTTACTGCCAGTAAAAACTAACAAGAATATCTGCATTGAAATAGTTGTCTTGTGTTATCACTTCTTAAATATAATAAACGAAACAGGTATGATGCATAGCTTATGCATACTCTTTGCATAGAAGTGAACAAGAGATTTACCATTTGGCACAAGATATTTACATCTGCTCATCAAAATATGACTCCTTTTGTAGTCTTCTAAAGCCATGCCTATAATATACATTATTATGGTAATTTAAAAATGGGACATAGAGTAGAAAAAGAACATGATAAATGTGTATCATCTTACTCTTTATAGCTCCAGTAAATTTTGTACCTTAGGCTAGACTGAATACATTTTGAGTTTCTCATGCAACAATCATTTTGGAAATGCGTCAGTCAACAGGCTTCCTTGACTCATTATTATTTAGCCTAAAGATCTGCGGATCTGTTTTTATTCTGTTATCAATTTATTTCTAAGAAATGTCCCTGCCTTTACCTTCTTGAATGAACATTCCTTTCTTCCCATTTATAACGATTGTAAAGCTAGACCCCTTTCCACCCTCGTTTCACCAACTATTTTCAAGGGTTCCACATTTCTTTTTCCACAGGATGCATTCTTCTACAAATTAGTATAACAGATATTTCTGAAACAGCAGCTGAGCCTCTATAAAAGTATTTTTCTCCTCTCTCAAAGTGTAGGGTAGAGAATATCTTTCAGGTTTTTTTTTTTTCTTTTTTATAATTTTCTAAGCATTAAATCCTTTAGTTCAAATCCTGGAAAAAATAACAGGGAAAGCATGTGTTGAATTACACAAAGGGCATTCAACCTGGTTTCGACCTCGGTAGGAACAGTTGCAGCTTAGCTGTCCACTATCCTTCCCTGTAAAGGTGAAATGATTTAGAGGCCTAGAGAAACTTAATTTTTCTTGATCACCATGTGCAACCCGGAATTTTAATGGCAGGCATAATTAATTCTTCTGATGTTAATCATCAGGGCTGGGCTCCACAATTATCAGTCTGGTGCAGCTGGGGCATGGTGCAGACATGAAAAATTAGGAAAATGAATCAGTAATAGGGTGGCAGATTTAATCTGCATCATGAAAACAAAGTTAAAAAGAGGAAGATCGAGAGAATTTCAGCTGAAGCTTTTGTGCCAATGCACAGTGACAGAACTGAAAAATGTTGCCGATGTCCAAAGTGATTGGTAATTACCAAGCCATTGAATTTTTTATTGTCAATTTATCATGCGCCAGAGGTTAAATTTAACATCTTCTTCTAAAGCCATCACTCTAAGAAGGCTCACTGCGCATCACGTGGCTCAGAGTCAGCGAAAGGTTAATCAGGTATTTCTTTAGTTTGCACGTGTGTCTCCAAACTCCCCTTCCTTCTGAGCTGTGCCCTGTCCACTGCCAAATGCCTGCCACAAAAGCTTTTCCACTATTTCTTACCTATGACTTTCAGCTAAATATCGGATTGTATCACTTACACACTCCCCTCTCTCTGTTGGAATTTACTAAGAACCTTGGTGCAGAAAAGAATTATTTCTCAAGTAAGAAAAATCCCATCATTTCAAGCCCTAGGGATACTTCAATTAAGACACAGCTGAGACAAGGGGTGTTCATTCTCTTTTTCTCTCTCCCTAGCTCTTTCTCTGTTTTAAATGGTATTTAGTCAGGGACATTGGAAGAATTGATATTACCTCTTCTTAAAACAAAATTAAAATTCCACAACAATTTTTATCTGATTCAGATTTAACTGTCTTCATCTCTTTCTTTTTTTTTTTTTTTTTTGCACAGGATATCCATTTATTAACAGTTGAAAAGAAGCTTAGTTTAAAAGAAGGAGATATGTATCTGTGTGAATACTGGATACTTCAAATAACTGTTTCTTTAAACAGCTTGACGAAGTATTTGAACAGATCCAGAGCAGACTGAAATTCCACAGGAAAAGGCTCTTCTTACTGATTTTTTAAAAAGTGACTTTAATTCAGTCCCTGCTCCAATCTTTAACATCACCTGCTTCTTTCATTTTTTGTTGTTTGCTTGATTGTGTCTCTTCTTCTATGTATTTGGAAACAGAGAGCGGTCTCTTATTAAGGGAATGGTATATATTTTCTATAAATTAAAAATAGAAATAGCCTTCAGGGAGACTTGAAAAAAATCAATGTGTGCATTAATTACTGCAATTCATTACTCAGATAAATATGGGCTCAACACTATGTTGGATACAAATCCGGGGACTGAGGATGTTTGCAAAAGACAAAGCCTATGGTCCTGATCATGTTAATCTGCAGATCAGAGACTCTGTGAATCCATGCCTGGTGGAAGCTCCTCAGGGGATAGGCGAGCTGGGCTCCATCCCGGTAGCCGGCAGTGAGTTATTACTGCTGAATACAAAGCTGGTCACGTGACTGTCACCTACAGCAGTGGCACAGTCCTTCTCCTGCCTGGGTTTCCTGAGACCTTGCTTTCCTGAGCCCTTGCTTTTCTATAATTAAATCCGAACCATAAAAGCCATACCTGTCAAATGCCCTCCAGCTGCCCTCATAAACAACACTGGGAATTTTGACGGTGGCAACTCTTTGCTTTTGGAAAGAACATAGGAAAATATCCTATTTATCCTCCTGGAGATTTCCCTCCTCTATCTTTTATTTTATTTTTCCAGTTCTTCCCATACTGAGCTTCCTTTTCCCTTTTTGGAATTTGAAAAGGGAACTGGAAAATATACAGCAAATAAAAATATAGTATAATTTATTGAAAAGATTCCGCTGTCTTCTCTTGAATTAGTAACCTGTCCTTTTAGGAAGAGAGAGAAAGTGGAATGAAGGAATGTAATTTTTCTAACAGCATTTGGCTGCCTTTCTTTGATCATATTTTATGGCTAGAGGATAAATTACCATGTGAAGGTTTCTGTTTAAAACCTGAGCATGTTTAGTAGGATTTGAATCCTGCCATATTCTGCAGAGCTGCCTTTTGCCTGAGCAAGTTTAATGCAAAGATCAGCAGCTCAGAGCATAACACGTATTAGCTGGCTCTTTTCTGCTATTGGAATCCCCCACTATTTTAATTGGATTCTTTCCAAAACTGCAACTAATTAAGAATCAATTCAGGACCATTAGCAAGTGGGACAAGCTAGCCAGTGTTGCATATTTCAAAAGAGTTAGTTTTAATGAGAGGCGTTACTGGATGGGGGGTGGCGGAGGTGGGGGGAGAAACAGATTAAAGATAGTGTAGGGACCTTCTTCAGCTACACTGAACGACTAATGGTACACGGAAAGATGCTGAACTTGTAGACCTCTGTAATTGATCTACTTACTGTTCTTAAACTTTGAAAACATGAATGCAGGTATTTAGAGGTACATTAGAGGTTCAATAACAATTTATAAACATTACAAATTGTTGGCTTCTGTAGTGGAGAGCTCCTTTTATTGCAGAAACATATGCTGTCTGCTTTGAGACCCCTTAACCTCAGCATCGTCAAGCCATTTTCTCTTCCCTGGGCTTTGTACTGGTGCACATCTGCTTATCCAGACTTCAGTGTGTGCAGATGGTGCTTTTTAATTTGTTAAAGGGTTAGCAGTGCCATATTATTGGCAGCTGTTCTCGAGTTCCTTTACCACAAAGAAAAACTTTACTAGGACTTGGTGCTTAGGAGAGAAATCTGATGCTCATGTCCTCATTAATTTCTTCTTCTCTTTCTTGGATCTTAGTATCTAATTCTTTGTTATTGAGTTGCGTGCAGGCTGATGTTTTTCTCTAGAAGATGAAGGTGGAAACTTAGTATACAGTTAATCTGCTTTGAACATTATAGGATGAATATATGTGTGGCTTCAATGGGGACAGCCGAATATTTAATCATTAGGAAGGATAGGCAATAAATCAAATGTCTGAACTTGGATGCATTATCTGATATACTTGACTTCAAACTTAACCTTCCTCATGGACTTCTGTCGTGAGAAATTACTTGGACTAAGTTTCTTCATTTGAAGCAATCATAACCCAATCACAGAGCCTTTATGATTGTAAGATAATACCAATAAAAAAGAGATTTTTGGCTTCTAGCAGTGGACAAGGACAATAAAAATATATTACTCTATAGAAAAATAATTTTACTAAGTTTAGGTTTGATTACATGTTTGAGCTGGTGTTGGGTAGACACTGAAAAGGCAATTACAAGGATATTGAAGACTTGTGAATTCAGTGGATTCTTTAGAATGCATAGGACTAAGAAAAGTCATACATTCTTGCTGGAGTGGGTTTTTTTTTTTTTTTCTAGCCACAAGTGTTATCAAAACAGTAGAGTAGGCACTTTGAATCTGTGCAATTGCATTAGGAGGAAACAGTGTCTCCCTCTGCACTACCATCCACCCGGTCACCTGGCAGTCATCCTTAATCCCTCCCTCACACTCGTTTTCCACATTTAATCAATCACAAAAACCTTTTGATTTCCTCTCCTTCAGTTTTCAGTTCTGGCAACTTTGTTCCACCTGCTTGCTTCTATCTTAGTCTGAACCTCCATTCTTTCTTCACTTGAACCCAAACCACCACTCTATATCTCCAGCATTACTGCAACGCACACAGTAGGAGCGCAAGAAAAATGAATTGCCGAATGAATTACCTCCCACAAATATCAGGCCTTCCTTTGTACTGGGAATGGGACTCACCGAATCTGTGTCTTTATGGATTCAAACTTATGTACATAAACATACAAATGAACAGTTGGCGGCTCTCAAAAGCTCACTTGCTTGGCTGCTGTGTGCAGTGTTTATACTGTGTTCTAGCCCACAGTTGACTGTCAGAGCCACCCACACATGGAGGAAATCAGAAATGATGAGACATCTCCCAAGTTAGTATCAGTTTCACTTCACGTGTATTGTAGGGTAGATGTTTTAAAGAGGTTGAAGAATGAAGTCACTTTGGGTCAAGAGTGTATGGTAGATTGTTGGGTAATGGCCTCCAATTTGTTCATGGCTTCCTTGTACCCATGTCTCAGGACTGTCCCTTCTTGCATTGAGTCTGCTTGACCATGTGACTTGCATGGCGGGTGGTATAAGAGCAAACTTGAGACTGTCAGAGATGTGAAAATTGCTTGCACATTGAGCCTTGCCCTCTTTTGTTGCTTATGAGGCTGTGGCTACCATCACCATCTGAAGAAGATATGCTGGCCTTTTGGTTGGTTACCCTCACCACTCCATACAACTGCAGACACATGAGTGAGGCCATCCTAGACAATTCTGCTCTCACCTAACCAGTCAACTGACCACAGATGCATCAGCAAAGCCAAAAGCAATCAGTCTTGACCTAAATCACTCAAGTGATCAGACTTGCCAGCAATAATAAAGGCCTGTTATTGGCAGCCATCAAGTTTTGGGTGGTGTGTTATGCAACACAGGCTAAGCAATGTGGAGTGGCAGCCATCTTTTCCATTCTAGCTATTTAGAATGGTGTTTGGGAGACTAGATATTTCACTGCAAGTCCCTAGCTAGATGAATTCTAGGTACAGAAAAAAGTTGTTTTTTAAAAAGCAATTGATTTCAACCCAAGGGTGATTGGCACTTTGGTCCTTAGGTATAGTTCACTTGCTTTCAGAGGATGGTAATGATGACGGTGAGGGATGAGTCTGCGTGATGGTGCAGTGGGAGGAGGGGTCGGGTGAAGTATGTTGGGACTGGGACTCTGGAATACTAACTGAGCAAAGAACTAAGGAGCGTGGTGCCAGGGCAGAGAGAACATACAGTTAAAGCCACCTCACAAGCCTAACCCTCCAAATGTTCCCTGAAGGTCATGGTGCATCGTGGTTTGCAAGGTCAACTTTTGCAAAAAACATAGTTGAGAGTTTATTCTGACTAACGTTCTGAGGTTAAGAAGTAATACAGAAGCACCTCTTATCTTTAATTTCTGCCTTTTGGAGTCACAAAAGGTAGCTCAGACAGTAAAGCATCTGCCTGCAATGCAGGAGACCTAGGTTCAATCTTCCTGGATTGGGAAGATCCCCTGGAGAAGGAAATGGCACCCCACTCCAGTACTCTTGCCTGGAAAATTCCATGGATGGAGGAGCCTGGTAGGCTACACTCCATGGGGTCGCAAAGAGTTGGACACAACTGAGTGACTTCACTGGTGGTTTGGAGTCACAACATTGAAGTTTTATTTCATTCATTTGTTTAACAAATATTGACTTATTTCTTATAGGTATTGAGTGATGTGATTTGTGAATGAGACATAAACTCTCTTTTCTCAAAGCACCTTCAGTCCAGGAGGGCTGACAGGCAAATGAACAGAGCAGATATTTACAGTAGGGTGAGCAATATGATAAAGGCAGGAACATCCTGTTTGAGACACAGGAGGAGAACCTGGCTCATTCTCACAGTGAGGGTAGACAAAGGGCTGCTTTGCCAAGAACAGGAGCTCTGAGGCCTCTCGTAATGTGTATGTGTACCCAGTTGCTCAGTCATGTCTGACTCTTTGCGACCAGACTGCTCTGTCCATGGGGTTTTCCGGGCAAGAGTACTGGAATGGGTTGCCATTTCTACTCCAGCAGATCTTCCTAACCCAGAGATCACAACTGCATCTCCTGCACTGGCAGGTGGATTCTTTACCACCGCACGACCTGGGAAGCCTCCTCATAACATAGTATTCCTATATATTCAATATAGGATGGTGACTTGAGAAATACTGAGGTGCAGGTTTCCTCTTTACCGTCAACCTTATCTCTCACACTTGCTTTCTATTGAGTTCAGATATTCCCTTGTTGGAAGAAGCCCAGGTATTCCAAAACCAAGGCCCGAGGACCAGCCTGAGGGCCCACCTGATGAGGCTGCCTTTTCACCTGACAGCCAGAAGGACTAGGGCTGCCACAGCTTGGCTATTTGGCCACATTCTGGGCCTGTGAGTGATTTTACTTTGTTTCTTGTGTATTTAGTTTTATGTCTGAATTTCAGAAAGACTTTCCATGTGTCTTACNTGATATTTGTGGGAATGGGACTCACCGAATCTGTGTCTTTATGGATTCAAACTTATGTACATAAACATACAAATGAACAGTTGGCGGCTCTCAAAAGCTCACTTGCTTGGCTGCTGTGTGCAGTGTTTATACTGTGTTCTAGCCCACAGTTGACTGTCAGAGCCACCCACACATGGAGGAAATCAGAAATGATGAGACATCTCCCAAGTTAGTATCAGTTTCACTTCACGTGTATTGTAGGGTAGATGTTTTAAAGAGGTTGAAGAATGAAGTCACTTTGGGTCAAGAGTGTATGGTAGATTGTTGGGTAATGGCCTCCAATTTGTTCATGGCTTCCTTGTACCCATGTCTCAGGACTGTCCCTTCTTGCATTGAGTCTGCTTGACCATGTGACTTGCATGGCGGGTGGTATAAGAGCAAACTTGAGACTGTCAGAGATGTGAAAATTGCTTGCACATTGAGCCTTGCCCTCTTTTGTTGCTTATGAGGCTGTGGCTACCATCACCATCTGAAGAAGATATGCTGGCCTTTTGGTTGGTTACCCTCACCACTCCATACAACTGCAGACACATGAGTGAGGCCATCCTAGACAATTCTGCTCTCACCTAACCAGTCAACTGACCACAGATGCATCAGCAAAGCCAAAAGCAATCAGTCTTGACCTAAATCACTCAAGTGATCAGACTTGCCAGCAATAATAAAGGCCTGTTATTGGCAGCCATCAAGTTTTGGGTGGTGTGTTATGCAACACAGGCTAAGCAATGTGGAGTGGCAGCCATCTTTTCCATTCTAGCTATTTAGAATGGTGTTTGGGAGACTAGATATTTCACTGCAAGTCCCTAGCTAGATGAATTCTAGGTACAGAAAAAAGTTGTTTTTTAAAAAGCAATTGATTTCAACCCAAGGGTGATTGGCACTTTGGTCCTTAGGTATAGTTCACTTGCTTTCAGAGGATGGTAATGATGACGGTGAGGGATGAGTCTGCGTGATGGTGCAGTGGGAGGAGGGGTCGGGTGAAGTATGTTGGGACTGGGACTCTGGAATACTAACTGAGCAAAGAACTAAGGAGCGTGGTGCCAGGGCAGAGAGAACATACAGTTAAAGCCACCTCACAAGCCTAACCCTCCAAATGTTCCCTGAAGGTCATGGTGCATCGTGGTTTGCAAGGTCAACTTTTGCAAAAAACATAGTTGAGAGTTTATTCTGACTAACGTTCTGAGGTTAAGAAGTAATACAGAAGCACCTCTTATCTTTAATTTCTGCCTTTTGGAGTCACAAAAGGTAGCTCAGACAGTAAAGCATCTGCCTGCAATGCAGGAGACCTAGGTTCAATCTTCCTGGATTGGGAAGATCCCCTGGAGAAGGAAATGGCACCCCACTCCAGTACTCTTGCCTGGAAAATTCCATGGATGGAGGAGCCTGGTAGGCTACACTCCATGGGGTCGCAAAGAGTTGGACACAACTGAGTGACTTCACTGGTGGTTTGGAGTCACAACATTGAAGTTTTATTTCATTCATTTGTTTAACAAATATTGACTTATTTCTTATAGGTATTGAGTGATGTGATTTGTGAATGAGACATAAACTCTCTTTTCTCAAAGCACCTTCAGTCCAGGAGGGCTGACAGGCAAATGAACAGAGCAGATATTTACAGTAGGGTGAGCAATATGATAAAGGCAGGAACATCCTGTTTGAGACACAGGAGGAGAACCTGGCTCATTCTCACAGTGAGGGTAGACAAAGGGCTGCTTTGCCAAGAACAGGAGCTCTGAGGCCTCTCGTAATGTGTATGTGTACCCAGTTGCTCAGTCATGTCTGACTCTTTGCGACCAGACTGCTCTGTCCATGGGGTTTTCCGGGCAAGAGTACTGGAATGGGTTGCCATTTCTACTCCAGCAGATCTTCCTAACCCAGAGATCACAACTGCATCTCCTGCACTGGCAGGTGGATTCTTTACCACCGCACGACCTGGGAAGCCTCCTCATAACATAGTATTCCTATATATTCAATATAGGATGGTGACTTGAGAAATACTGAGGTGCAGGTTTCCTCTTTACCGTCAACCTTATCTCTCACACTTGCTTTCTATTGAGTTCAGATATTCCCTTGTTGGAAGAAGCCCAGGTATTCCAAAACCAAGGCCCGAGGACCAGCCTGAGGGCCCACCTGATGAGGCTGCCTTTTCACCTGACAGCCAGAAGGACTAGGGCTGCCACAGCTTGGCTATTTGGCCACATTCTGGGCCTGTGAGTGATTTTACTTTGTTTCTTGTGTATTTAGTTTTATGTCTGAATTTCAGAAAGACTTTCCATGTGTCTTACTGTTGATGTTTGAAATATTTATTAGTAGGTACAGATATGATTTTGTAAAAAGAGACATACCTTTTAAGAAATTTAGAGAAAGTCCTTTGTTAAAGCTGTGTGTCATTTTGGTGGAGCTGTCCAGCATTGGTGCTTTCTGCCTAAGTATGGAGAATGTGCCAACTTATGACACTTGCCACAGCCTCTCCCATTTACAGAAGCCAAAAAAGCCAGATAACTTTTTCAGTTTTGTCAGCTGGAGGGCAGACACCTAGGGTTGGTCAACCAGGTGCATCCATTGAGGATGATGTCTATGGAACTACTGATGGAAAGGACCAGTGGTGTAGAGAGCTCCCTAGCCCAGCTGCCCACCTTTCCCGTGCCTTCAGTCAGCAGTGAGAGATGCTGCTTTGTGGGCTAACACTGGGCCATGCTTCTGCCATCTGGCCTTCCTTTGTGTCTGTTTTCCAAGCCTGGATTGCTAGTCCTCCAGGCAATTCTAAGAGCTGCCTAACATTCTTCAGTGATTTTTTTTTTTTTCTTAAACAGTGTAGTTACTAAAGGACACATATGCTTCATTATTATAATTTTATTTTATTTTTTTATTGTAATTTTAAAAGAGAAACTGGGGAGGATTCTTCACAAAGCAGCTTCTAATCTCATTGACTGAGGCTCCGTTGCTGCAAACAGAATCCACCCTAGCTAGTTTTAGCAGGAAGGGATTTAAGGCAGGGAGTTAACTGATTTGTAATCATTCGGAGAGATGAAATAGACCTGGCTTGAACTTTATAAAACTCCTCCAATTCTTGACTTACTTTTTGGCTATGGTTCACTGTCTGTCTCCTCCATTAGAAGGTAAGCTCACAGCAAGGCAGCAGTCCTTCTTTTATTCCCTGGTGTACTTCTAGATACCAAAACAGTCTGGTGTACTGTAGGTTCTCAATAATACTTTAATCATAAGGATAATACAAGGTATACAGAGGAACTCTTGAAAGAGAGAATCCAGAAAAAAGGTCTTTTAGCCCATCCCCAAAGAAACTATAAGTTACGGGTGACTTTTCTGAGTTAAGAGATATTTGGTCATACATCAGAGAAGTTGTAGGAATACAGCCAGATTGGTTCACTATAAGGAGCAATTTATTTATTTTTTGCCAAAAGGATGAATCAATACATTTATATTTAATGTGTGTAATTTAGGCCATATGTCATGCAGAATCCTTCTGGTTTCTATTACTTGAAAATTTTGATTAGCAGTTTTATAAATAAATTCCAGAATTATGCAATTTGAGACAAAGCTAGGTTGACTTATAAACTGGAATCCTTTTGGGACTTCCCTGGCAGTCCAGTGGTTAAGACTTCATTTTCCAATGCAAGGCATGTAGGTTCAATCCCTGCTCAAGGAGTTAAGGTCTCACATGCCTTGGGGCAAAAAAACCCAAAACATATAACAGAAACAATATTGTAAAAAATTCAATAAAGACTGTGACAATGATCCACATCAAAAAATCATTTTTAAAAATTTTTATAAAAAATTGGAATAATTTGAACTAGGTAAGACTCAGTAAGTAATATACCAAAATTTATCTATGATGATGAATTTCTTCTAGGTTTTGAGGAAGTGTTTGAAAGGTTTTACAGATAGACAAAAACCAGAAGAGAAAGGGCATGGCAATCTGGGCTTTACATATAATCCCAATGTAAGCCAATCTAAAGAGCTTGACTTCTGAATTACTACTTTAATTTGGGGGTACTACTTTAATTCTTGGTATGCTCTGTTATCTATTATAATTCTGATTATCAGTTTTTACAAGAGTGCATATTACTGTTTGATTTGTTAGTATACTAGTAAAGTGATTAGGTTTGTGGGAACAGGAGAACCCAAGGCTTTAACATATTGTATGTGCTTTATAAACTCACTGTCGTTTTGGAAAGGTTGACAAAAGGAGGTCAGGAATTTCCGCATCAGCAGTGAACCAGTTAGGCTGTTTGCTTGCTTGTTCCTCCCACTCTTCCTTCCTTCTTCCCTCCCTTGGAAAGTTCTTTCCTTCCTCTGTCCCTCCATTCCTTCTCTTTCTCTGTTTCTTTTTAGTTCTATCCTTTATCTGTGTTTTAAAAAGCTGTATATGAGAGTGGAGTAAGATATCTCAATAATCAATTAAGTTAATTCATGAAAATTCCATTAAAAGAACATTTAAAAATCTACTCTAATTCAATAAGAGCCAGGGAACTTGGAACAAGTTGGACACTTCTGCTTTTAATCGCTAAATTTTTATTGATAGACCTTAAACAATAATCACTTATTTAGATAACCACATTTATTCTTTCAATAAATCCCACACCGCTGTCAGTTCTTCCCCGTGTCCAAATAAAAAGGAAAATAAAATGCCTTGAAGCTCTCATCAATTTCACAGGACATTGCTAAAATTATGGTAGAGTCCAAATATTTATAAAAATTAACTGTATAGTTAATTAATTGTACTCAAGTTAGTAAGCTGTCTACTTAAAATACAGCTTTAGTTTCGAAATGGACCATTTTTATTTGTCAGTAATGTAGGCTCAGAAAAAGACGAATTTTCTTGTGTAGGCAAAACATTTTACCATAGCCAACTAGCTAGCAGAATCTGCTGGCTGATTGAGCCCTGGGCTTCTCCTCTTCCCAAAGACCTAATCACTTGATGCTAACAAAACAAACACAAAAATATATGTGAACTTGCAAATGCTTGAGAATCAAAAGTACAAAAGATATTAGAGTCTACCAAGATATTAAAGAAACTGTGGGTTTCCATTAGGGCTTCCCAGGGGCCACGAGTGGTAAAGAACTCGCCTGCCGATGCAGGAGACATAAGAGACTCAGGTTCGATCCCTGGGTCGGGAAGATCCCCTGGAGGAGGGCATGGCAACCCACTCCAGTATTCTTACCTGGAGAATCCCGTGGACAGAGGAGCCTGGTAGGCTACAGTCCAGAGGGTTGCAAAGAGTCGGATTTGACTGAAGTGACTCAGCACACACAGGTTTCAATTCAGATTTCTTGATTTCAACAGATTTATTGTTTTCAATTTGTAAATGGTTCATTGTTTCACTCTCTTGACCATTTTGCTACTTGTTTGCAAACTCTTTTGAGGCAGAGCGATCGGAATCACTGTACTTTTCACAAACGGTTGACAATTCTTGTAAAATCTTTTTCTCCCAAGAGGAGTTCTAAAATTTATTGGTTAAGGGGCTATTTGGGTGTTATCAATGATCTATCAAATTCTGACCTCAGGATAATCTTCTCCAACAAGCCTTTCTTCATTATTTGAGAGAGAAATTTCCATTTAAGCATGTATCTTCCTTAACTTCCCCTTTAAAAAATGAGATATCTGTTCTCAGTATCTATGAGTTTGGTTGGTTGGTTTGTTTGTTTAGATCTCACATATAAGTGAGATCATATGGTGTTTATCTTTCTCATTCTGCCTTGTTTCACTTAGCGTAATGCCCACAGGGTCTATACAGATTGTGGCAAATGGCAGAGTTTCCTTCTTTTTTAAGGACGAATAACATTCCATTATATATATATATATATATACACACAGTGTGTGTATATGTACATATATAGATATACAGTATCTGTCTATCTTTTCTTTATTCATTCATCCAGTGATGGATACTTAGATTGTTTCTGTGTCTTAGCTATTGCAAACAATGCTACAATGAACTTGGGTGTGCAGATATCTTTTTGAGTTAGAGTTTTTATTTTCCTTGAATAAATACCCTTAATTTTCTTTTGTCTTACCTCTTATTAATTACTCTGAAACATCCCCTCCCTTTTTTGCATATTGGTGTATTTCAAATTCACAATAGCACTATGCTAGAGATACCGTGTGCATAAATACTTACTTGACTCAAATAATACTTTAAATGCACCTGGGAGATTATTGTTAGCAGAATATTTAGTGTCACTCAACTTGAGAGCATCTACTTTGTTCAAAGTACTCTATGGGATTCAGCAAAGAAGGGTTTTCTTTTTGTTAAACAATAGAAGGAACCAGCATCTGATTTGTCTTCTTGGAGGCTGCCTATTTTCACTGAGCCCTGGTGGCTCAGATGGTAAAGAATCTGCCTGCAATGTGAGAGACTGAGGTTGGATCCCTGGGTCAGGAAGATCCCCTGGAGAAGGGAATGGCTACCCACTCCAGTACTATTGCCTGGAAGATTCCATGGACAGAGGAGCCCAGCAGGATATAGTCCATGGGGTCACAAAGAGTTGGACACAACTGAGCGACTAACACACACACACACACACAAACTAGATCATGCTAAATAATACACTTAATTTTCATCTCAAGACTTCATTCTGCCTGGTAGAGAGTAAAAATGTGTTGTTTGTCAATTTAGGGTAAAGTCTGTCGAATCAGGATGATTTTCAGTTAATTCAAGGTTTCTCATCTCTTAACCTCTTCTATTTAAAATCCTGGTTCATCTTGTATGGTCTCCAGCTGCATCCACTACTGTGTCCTTCCTGTCCAGCTGGGCAGCCCCAGCAGCTCTGTGGTCTCATGTCTGCAAAGAGAACATGTTGTTACTTGGTGAGGCTGCCTCAAGACTTTTATCCTAGACACCCCATACAGGTATTTGTATTCAAGGGCTCCAGCCTCTCCCTGGGGTGTGACAGAACCCCTAGCTGCATTCCTGGGCCCACAGGATATGAAGCACTGGTCTTCTCTTTCTTTTCCTACAATCATGAGAGGACACTCTGTTGCTTCATTCCCCACCCCTGGAATCAGCCCAGGGGTGATGGGGTGGGGATTAGGACTTCTCAGGAACACCCCCTGGAGTCTTAAATGCTCACATCCTTCCCCCAGCCTGACTCTTTTTTCTTCAGGGTCTGGAAAAACTGGCCTTCTTATTGATTAGGTACTCTTTAAACATTTCTGTTTTAAACCTTGGATATGGCTTTAAAACTTTGATTCCTTTATTCTCGGATTCTAGGCAACAGCCACTACCTGGTGCAGTTGCAAGAAGAAAAGATTGAAGGACAGAAATTTCAGAAAGCCTGTATCAAAACGTTTTCCTTCTTTACTGGGTTTTCTTAAGACCCATCAAACCTACTCACTATTTTTATATCTTCAATTTAGTTTTCAACATTTTCTTTCTGTGTCTCTTTACTTTACAAGATCTGAATATCTGAAAGGTCTAAAGTTTTACCTGTAGGTGTGTTTTGTGACACCTGCCACAGTCTGTGTAGGAATTGCCAATTTCATTAAGGAAATACCCCAGTTTCCTTTCTAAATCATCCAGTGATCTCAGCTAATCTTACCACTCTCTTCCTTCTCAAGCCTGGAAGTCATTTCTGGAGAACAATGTTGCTATAAATATTTGTGGAAATGTTAGCCATTAATGCAGTTTTCCCACTTAGTGTGAAATACTGGCCAGCATAGTTCTAAGGACAGAACTCAGTCTTGTTTGGTTATGGTCATGGAGAGAAAAGTCTGAAGATCATTCATTCATAAACGAGAAGAGGTTATGTTGTGCTTCTGGGAGGAGCGGTCGTGGTGGCAGTGTGCAGAGGCTGGGTGAGTTGACGGGGAGTGGGGCTTTGATGGTGTTGATTTTTAGAATGCTCAGTAAATGTTTTGTAGACTTTTTACTTGGCTCTGAATTTTCTTTGGTCATCTTGGACGTTAGCATTTGCCTCATTAAGGCAGGTAATGCTGTGGTAGACAAAACTGTCTACCTGGACCCCATCCGTTCATCTGGAATTTGTTATTTTGTACCTAGGTGAGTGTTCAGGCATCAGCCATGTAGGTTAACAAAATGCAAGCAAAAAACCAAGGCACAAGTGGAGAGATAACTGACCCATATCGCTCATGTTTTCTTCAGAGAGACTGAATTAAGTGACAAAGTTGTGGTAATATCAGAATTCAGTGGCTTGAACTTTATCAAGAAAGGTTCTCAGAATGATTCAGGATCGCATTGCTTCAGAGAGGGGTCTTACCAGCGAGCAGCTAATAGTCACGCAGATCTAACTGGATGAAGATCTGGTCCTAAGAGAGCCTTGTGTTGGCGTTGACCCCCTTCCGAACTCCAACAGTCCACGTTTAGATTTCACTCTGTATCCCACACTGGAGCCCCCACTTACTTTTGTCTTTAGGCTGGCCTCACCATCTCTCTCCAACTCCAGACCGTTGGCAGGTGGCATTGTGTGTTCGTCCTTCTCTGTCAGAAGGAGTCCACCACCAGCTTGGAGAGGAAAATGAGATCATTGGTAGCATCACAGAATGTACTTCTCCACCCAGCTCTCCTCCAACTTTACGTCTCCCCAGGGATGTCTTACATATTCTGCAAACCAGACCACCAGGAGAGTGCCTCTGTTTCCCCCTCCTGGCTGGGCTCGAACTGGGAAAACTTCTAGCTGCTAATAATGGCCAAACCCACCAGCTGTGTTCCCACTCTGCCTGCTCATTTGCTGAAGACCTGAGCCCTGTCCCTGGAGTGTCTACTGTAATCCTTGAGAACTTGGATGGCCACTGCCTTCTTCTCTCTGATACTAAGTATTGTGCTCACGCTGGTGTGCCTCACTGTCCAGAGGCATCTTTTCCCAGGAGGTTCCAGCCCCTCCACCAAATCTCTGAATGTTCTCCAACAAAAGCAGATCCTTAAACTCAAGCTGGAACCTTGGAAAATCTAAACACTTGCAGTCATAGAATCCTGTTTCCATATATTTATTTTTTAATTTAATGGATTCCCAGAGGCACTTTTCTGATCATGCTTTTCCTGAAACGATCTCTCCCGCTTTTCCCTTACGCCTGCTCTTTGAGCCTCTCCTCAACCTTGAGGGACTTACTGGACTCCAAGAATTGCTTTGTTACTCCAAGCTCGACAAGCTGCAGCCTAAACTGTGAGGCTGGTGACTGAGTTCTGATCTGTCTGCTTTGGTCTTCCTTATGTATCAATAGGGTTAATTTCAGTGACTACCCTACAAGTAGTGTGTGGTTAGTGAGCTAGATTTGGAATTAGAGTGCCTAGGTTTGAATCTGATCTCTACAGTTAACTAGTTTTCTCTAGGTAGCTCTCTCTAAGCCTCAGTATTCTCACCTGTAAAATGAGTCAATAGTATAATGATAACCTCATGGGTTACTGTAAATATTCACTGAGAAAACATATGCAAAGCACATTGCACAGTGCAGGGTACTTTACAAATATATATAAATGTTGTTATAATTATAATTATAAATAAATGATTGTGATACTGGGTATGATTCAAGACTGCTGTTCAGAAAATTCTAATCCTTATGTTCTGCATTCTGCTAATATATTTTTTTATTACTGTGTTCTTAAATTATGGGGTGATTTAGGAGGAAAAAACATGACCTCTGTAGAGGAGTGGAAACTTACAAATCTAGAGTTAAAAAAAAAAGTTTAATTTTTTTGAAACTCTTCAATAACTGTCTCCTGTGTGGGTAATGTAATTACCAGTGGAAAAATGAATAAAAGCTAAAACTCCATAAATTACATTTTCACTGACTTTCTTTGCTTATTTTCTAAGGGGATGATTTTGACTTTTGGAACATTTTTTTGCCACTTTATTTTTTTATGCACGAAGACATGACATAGTGGGCATTTTAATATATTCATTCATGTCCAGTTTCAACAAAACTGGGTGGGAATTAGTACCCCATAATTCATATGCTAGGGTGTCTTATTACAATTATAAAATTTTATTATAAAATTTTTTTTAATATTGATATTGTTAATTAAATGACGATGAAGCATCATAAATTCTGAACAGAGAGTTATATTCCATTAGTCCCTGCTCAGACTTCTTATCAGCCAATCAGAATATTTGATTTCTCCATCTAACATATTCAATTGTTTGATGGGAAAACTTGCTGATGATGCTGGTTCCTTTCTGTATCTCTAGAGACTCTGAAAGAAGAAAGCTCTCAAAATAGTTTATAATAACCCTTTTGAGGTTACCACAAGGTGGTCATTTTCTTTGGGGCATTTTTTGAGTGCTTTGTAATAATTTAAACAAACAAACTCCTTTTGAGCTTTAGTTTCCAAGGTGTTTTCTATACTAGGGGTGGAAATATATGGTAACTATAAAAACATCAGTCATATCCTGATGTAAGGATTTCTGTCCCCCTTCACACACACGTACATGTAGTCACTACAGCTGTTGTGATTGGACATTAAATGATGATGCAATGACCACCCAGGCATCAGTAAAATGTAGGGAGCCAAGAAACCCTCAGGAGAAAGATCTAGACTTGTACTTTCCAAAAATGTAGCCAGTAGCTAGCTATACATGTGACTGTTAAGTACTGAAATGTCAGTAGTGAGACTGAAGAAACACATTGATAATTTTTTTTACTTTTAATTATTTAAAATTTAAATTTAAACAGCCAATGAATTTTTAAAAATCAGTTTTTCAGCCATATGGTTAAATTTCTGTGTTTTTTTTTGGTTGTTGCTTTTTTTGGGGCTGCATCTCACAGCTTGCTTAATTCCTTGACCATGGATTGAACTGGGCCGTGGCAGTGAGAGTGCTGAGTCCTAGCCACTGGACTGCCAGGGAATTCCCAACACCAGTTATGTTTCAGTTGCTCAGTAGTCATATGTGGCAAATGACTCTCAGACTGAGCAGTGCAGATATAGAAGAGATCCATCATCCCAGAAAGTTCTATTGGGCAGTAGTAAGTAATTTAAACAGCATATTAAAAAACAAAGACATCATTTTGCCGAAAGGTCCAACAAGTCAAAGCTATGGTTTTTCCTGCAGTCATGTACAGATGTGAGAGCTGGACCCTAAGGAAGGCTGAGCACTGAAGAACTGATGCTTTCTAACTGTGGGGCTGGAGAAGACGCTTGAGAGGCCCTTGGACATCAGGAAGATCAAACCAGTCAAACCTAAAGGAAATCAATGCTGATTAGAAGGATTGATGCTGAAGCTGATGCTCTAATACTTTGGCCACCTGTTGTGAAGAGCTGACTCATTGGAAAAGACCCTGGTGCTGGGAAAAACTGAGGGCAAGAAGAGAAAGGATAACAGAGGATGAAATGGTTGGAAAGTATCACTGATTCAAAGGACATGAGTTTGAGCAAACTCAGGGGGATAGTGAAGGACAGGGAAGCCTGGAGTACTGCAGTTCATGGGGTTGTAAAGAGTCGGACATGACTTAGCAACTGAACAACAACAACAACAATCTTCAGGGTCAAGGGGGATACTATGAAGATGTGGG
This sequence comes from Neotragus moschatus, assembly GCA_006410615.1. NCBI lineage: Eukaryota > Metazoa > Chordata > Mammalia > Artiodactyla > Bovidae > Neotragus > Neotragus moschatus. The sequence continues at coordinate 2,745,263 of SJYA01000440.1, read as the reverse complement.
AGTCTTTCTTCCTTTTGTTCCACTGTATTATGTGTCCAGGCACTCCCAACACTATAAAAATGCAGGATTCAGAAGGAAGGAGAGATGATAGATACTATCAAACTTAAGGAGCCTCGTGGTGGAGAGCATTGTAGTCAACATGCTGGAAGCAAAGCTGAGGAGTTTTCTATTGCAAGAGGGCTACTATACCTTCCAGTGCCCAGATGTACTGACTGTCAGAATGAATTTAGTGAAAGACTACAAAGGTAGTAGAGTTGAAGACAAATGTTGAAACTATTTTAACAGAGCCAGAGATGTAAGCATTGTCTTCTCCCGCCCTACTTTTCTTGTGTGGGAAGAACAATCCTGGAACCCAAACATCATCTTATTTACATTTCTTCTTAAACTGTAATGTTCATGTGAATCACCCAGGAATCTTGTTAAAATGCAGATTCTTATTCAGTAGGTCTGCATTGCAGTCTGTTCTTCTCCATTTATGACAAGCAACTGATAAGCAAATTGTCAAGGACTACACTTTGGGTTGCAAGGATCCAGAATGTATAGAAAGTGTTTGCACTTCAGACCTTCTGTATAAACACTGTCCTAATTGCTGCTTTAAAAAAGTACAAGATTGTACCTCTCCAGAAATCAATATGCCTTCAGTTTTAAACTCAGACTCGGGAAGCAGGGAGTCTGTTGCTTTTGGTCCATTACTTGGAATCCTAAGACTGGTGTAAATTGGTTCCAGTGTTTTTTTTTTTTTTAATAATTGCCAAGCACTTTATATTTTCTTCAATCAGAAAAATAAGTCCTATGTTTCTAGGAGGGAGACCAGGTATCTGCAGGCCCTGCTCTGGGTATCAGGACCCCAGAGGATCAGGGTCCTCATGACTAAGCAGGGAGGAAGGCTTGGACCTGGAAACTGGAATGAGGTGGGGGTGTGTGTGTCTGTGGCCTCCATGAACCAGGTCAGTACTAGAGGTGACCATCACAGCCAGGTGAGATGGGCACACAAAGCCCTGAGTGGGAGCCTGGCCAGGACACACCTGCTGGCCCATGCAGCTCTTCCACCTGTGCCAGGACTCCAGGGGTAAGGGGTAGGGACCCTTGAGTGCAGATGTGGGTCCATTCCAATGTTTTCATGGAGAATTATGGTATACTTAAAATTTGAGGAGAATTGACCTACAAAAATTCAAATATCTTACATTATATAAATGAAAAGAAAGTTACATGTTTCATTTTAGTATTGTGATTATTTTTCTACTACTAAGCCTTTGAGCAAAAGGCAGTTTCTATCTGATACTGTAATTCAGAGATAGTTGAAAAAGAAATTGATTTTAGGTAGAGACCAGCTATTGATCAGAAATGGGAATGGGAAACAAACATTTCTCAAATAAGGAGAAATTCAGAATTAGAAGGCAGAGGAATTGCTGTTTGGAAAAATGCAATCAGGAATTTTCACAATATTTAAATGCACTATAGGACTCCCGTGCTTTGAAAGATGGAGAGGCTGGGAGTAGCTAAGGAGCAGGGGACCCAGAAGGAATGAGGTCTATCTCTGTTCCTTGATTAAGTCTCGCATGACAAGCAGGATCGGCTGAGCAAGTGCAGCTGCATGAAAGGACTGTTGGGCTGCCCGGAGTCTAAGGCATCAGTGTGAGTATACCAGGAAGATTTAGATCCCCAACTAAAGACAAATCTCCATTACTTCTACTCATATTAAGGCAGGAGATGGATGGACTCCAGCATTGGAGAAGGAAATGGCAACCCGCTCCAGTCTTCTTGCCTGGAGAATCCCAGGGACGGGGGAGCCTGGTGGGCTGCCGTCTACGGGGTCGCACAGAGTCGGACACGACTGATGTGACTTAGCAGCAGCAGCAGCAGATGGACCCCAGACTGAGCAGCTGCAGTTCATCCCCTGTGGACAGATACTCTGTAATAACAATCGGAGAAGCTGAACCCTGCCCAGATAAAAAATAGAGACCACACATTGCTCATTCTCAAAGTCAAGGAGACCTTCCCTTGAAGGTCAGAAAGGGAGCGGGCACCTCCAGAGTAGGTGGTGTCACCCTGCGTATAGGTTTCTTCACTGGAATTCCATCTTGGCTAAGAGACGCACATGCACCCATGGGAGGACCCTGAGATATTCCAAAAACAGACTCAGGACCGATCAAAGCACAGTGACTGGCCAGAGGAACCTGGGAGAAACGGCCCATGTAAGTGGTCTCAACCATCAGTACCATGAGGGCGCACACGCAGCCCCTCCCTCTCGGTCTCCCCCCACTCCCACCCCGTCCCACCCCTCTGCACTGTCACAGAGCGCTGGTTTGAGCTGTGCTGGGTCTCTGCTGCTGTGTGCAGGCTTTCTGTGGTTGCAGCAAGTGGGGGCTGCTCTCTGGTTTCTATGCATGCGCTTCTCATTGCAGAGGCTTCACTTGTTGCGGAGCACAGGTTCTAGGGCACATAGGCTTGGTAGTTGTGGCACACAGGCTTAGTTGCTCCACGGTATGTGGGTCTTCCTGGACCAGGGATGGAACCTGTGTGTCCTTCATTGGCAGGTGGATTCTTTACTGCTGAGTCACCAGGGAAGCCCTCATTATACTGATTTTTTAAAAATTCTTTATAGGTGACAATTAGCTCCACTTCTGCAAATCTTTTGTCCTCATTTTCCCTCCACCTTTCTCAGCATCTTCTTTTGTACTTTCAGGTCTCAATTTAGGTGTTATTTCTTCCAAAACTTTTCTTTGACTTCACAGACTAAACTAGGGCCTCCTGCCTCATGCTCTTGCCACATGGTTGTCCCAGGTGATATTTTTATCACCCTTTTTGTAACTATCTGACTCCCTTACAAGACTCAACTTTGAGCGGGAATCAAGTCCACCGTTATTATTGTTGTGTGTTCTACGTACAGTATGTACTATGCCAAGGACATAATAGACACTCAACACATATGTGTTGAATGAATGAATAATTATTTGTTTTGAGGTTGGTTTTATCAAAAGTATTATAAGCACTTTGAAAGCCAAGAGGGGATATTTTCACTTCTGTATCTCTTACCAGGCAGAGTATAAGTGTGCATAGTAGATGCTTGATAAATGTCTATTGAATAAAAATAGTCTACAACCATTTGGTTTTAATGTCAAATAGCTTATGGCTTTAATGATAGGCAAAGTAGTGGTTGATTGTGACATTGAGTTCTAAGATTCTTATAAAAATTCTTTGCAAAATAAAAGTTTTTCAAAATAGGGTCAAACTACTTTTATAAAACAGATTGGAAATATTTCCAGGATGCCAGACTATGAGGAGAAAAGTGCCAGACATTCCCCAGGCCCCTGGGCAAGTGTTCGCACACCTCAAGGACAACCCTACTTTTCTTCAAAGTACAGCTACTGAGTTAAAATCATGCAGCAATTAGCAGATGAAAACCATGCTTTATTAAAAGAAAGGAAGTGAAAGGTGAAGCAGGCTGGCCAGTGCTTTATGAATGCTTACTGTTTCCTTATTGTGTTTTTAAAATGTTACATTTCAAGGGACAGTTTTTTTCAATTTGGTTTCATTTTCTGAGGCAACACTGCAAACAAAAATCACTCAGAGGACCCAGATTCTTGCCAACTCTTGCTGATGCTACAGAGCCATGGTTGAGTGTCTGAGTTCAACTGTTGTGAAAGATTGTTATGAAAAAGAGATTAGGCAGAGTTGAGTTGCACCATGAGCAAAAGCTGTTCTGTTTTCACAGTGGGGGATCACCGCACACCCAGCAAGTGGGAAGAAATGAGAATACCTGCCGTGGAGATTTGAGAGGGAGAAATTGATTGTACACATTTAAATAGATGGGGCTAAGAGTTTTTCCTGACAGTAAAATTCCAGAATTCTAAGAAGGGAAATTTAAGAACAAATGCTTTGAGGTGGATACTGAGAAGTGTGAACTCTCTTTTATCCTCCTAAATCCTTCCTGGATGCAAGCCAGAAAACTTCTCAAGTCACTGGCATAGCTGTAAGTCTGTGGGCAGAGTGTGCTGAGTCCTTGCTGAGTCCCATGCAGGCTTGGGAACCCTGCTTGCTGTTTGCTGCAGAGATGTCTCTTGCAGAGGGAACTCATCTGGAAGGCTGTGGAATCTTGGCTCCGGCCCAACTCATTTACTGGTCAGAAAAGGTGATGGAAAACGTGCTTTGGGAAAACACAGATGGGTATGTGAACCAGCAACCTTGTGCTTTATCCTTGATAGCCTGAGGGACTGGATCTTACAATGTGGTCCTGGAACTGGAAGCATTAGCACCAGCATAGGGACTTATGAGGAATGCCCATTTGAGGCTGGGGTCGACTATAGACCAACTAAATCAGAAACTCTGGAGGTAGGGCTCAGAAATACGTGTTTTAAGAAGCCCTCCAGGTAGTTCTTCTGGCTACATCAAAACCTGACAACTCCTGGCCTAAGATGCTCAGAGAACATGGAAAGTTTGTGTACCAAAAAGTGGCAATGACTCAGAGTCAATGTATTACACGTGCTAATAAAAGCAGGGAAAGACCAGACAGTCACCGATATCCTGAGGTGTGGCAATTTCAACATCATTATCAGTACCAGTTAGTGTTAGGGAAGATCAATGAAGTAATTAGCTGTTGCCATGAAACTGTTGTGCAGCAAACAAGCACCGCAGCTCCGGGGTATACGACGGTAGACCTTTTCTCCCTCCTGCATCTACAGGGCTCCTTTGGTCTCAGCTGGGCTCTCCTTTGTGTCTGAGGGCTTGTTGGATCTAGTCTGGCTTGTTTGGGGTGACTTGGCTTTGCTTTACATGTCCCTCATCCTTCTGCTGAGATTCCCAGATGGCACAGGCATGCCCTTTGTCCTGGCAATGGCGGAAGTGCGAAACAAGCAGAAACACGCAGGTTTCTGGAGGTTTAGGCTTAGTACTGCACACTTGTCATCTTCATCTCATTCTGTTGGCCAAAGCAAGTCACACCTCCAAGACCAGATTCAAGAGATGAGAAAACAGATTTCTCTTTTAAATGAGAGGAGCTGTAAAGTCACAGGGCAAAGGAGGAGTGAAGGATTGAGGCTATTCTTGTGATCATTGACAATCAACTGTAAATAAGCTTCTCTTTGAGCTCATTAGCAGCACTTGCGTAAACAAATCACAAATGTGAATTTGACCTAGAAAAAAAATGTATCTTTCTTTTTGAAAAAAAAAAAAAAAGTATTTCTTTCCAAAAGAATACTGATTTTACTGATTTCAGTTGATTATGATTCTCAGTGAAGACATGGTAAGTCAGATTAACTATGTGAAGAATTAGAGAAGGAATAAAAGGAAAGTAATTGTATCTTAAAACTCTGAATATATTGGTCATGTTTAAGTCATTTTGTTTCACAATGGATATCAAACCCAGTCCTTAAAGAAAAATTTTCTTATCTACCTTGGACTCTTGTTCTTCAGTAAACTCCTGGCATTCTATATTGAAAAGGACTCATCTTATGTACACCTCTGTCTCAAACAGACTTTGTAAACTAGATTCCACCACAGCTTTTTGGGCTGGTTTAATGATTGTGTTCATACTATATTTCTAATTAGTTGCTGACTTGGAGGTGTAGGGTGTAAGTGAGCTTGCCCACAGCTGCCAGGTGTGATCATTCATGAGCAGAGATTCAAAGAAGGGAGAAATGTGCTGTAAACACCCAGAGGCAGGGAGATTCTTACCTTTTTCCCTGCCAGGATCTTCGAAGTGTGGACTCAATAGAAGAAGTAGCAGATAGCTATGGTCTAAACTGTCTTTAATGTCTGAGAATGAGCATTTCCCCATGTTGGTGGCCAAGCCTCTTTTTCTTTTTTTTTTCTTGCATGTAATAAAATGACTTTTCACTCACTGCCCTGAGTCTTAAAGTTGTTTATGAACTGAAAGAAACCTCAGATCAGTTTTGAAAACACTAATTTTTTAGTGAAAAGACAATCCCTAAAGCAATGACAGAACTTACTAGAAGTCACTTGATTGGTTAAGAAAGGCCAATCAGTCAGAAAGAGAAAAAGAAATATCATATATTAATACATATGTGTGAAATCTAGAAAAATGGTACAGATGATCTTATTTGCAAAGCAGAAATAGAGACACAGATGAAGAGAACAAATGTATGGATGCTGCTGCTGCTGCTGCTAAGTCGCTTCAGTCACGTGTGACTCTGTGCGACCCCATAGATGGCAGCCCACCAGGCTCCCCCGTCCCTGGGATTCTTCAGGCAAGGACACTGGAGTGGGTTACCATTTCCTTCTCCAGTGCATGAAAGTGAAAAGTGAAAGGGAAGTCGCTCAGTCGTGCCCGACTCTTGGCAACCCCATGGACTGTAGCCTACCAGGCTCCTCTGTCCATGGGATTTTCCAGGCAAGAGTACTGGAGTGGGGTGCCATTGCCTTCTCCTAAATGTATGGATACCAAGGGGCAAAAGGAGAGGTTGTATAAATTGGGAGATTGGGATTGTCATATATACACTATTATGTATAAAATAGATAACTAATGAGAAACTGGGGCTTCTCAGGCTGCTCAGCAATAAAGAATCCACCCACAGTGCAGGAGCCACAGGAGATGAGAGTTTAGTCCCTGGGTTGGGACAATCCCCTGGAGGAGGGCATGGTAACCCACTCCGGGATTCTTGCCTGGAGAATCCCATGGATAGAGGAGCCTGGTGGCCTAAAGTTCGTAGGGTTGCAAAGAATCAGACACGACTGAAGGGACTGCTGTGCTTAGTCGCTCAGTCGTGTCTGATTCTTTGTGACCCCATAAACTGAGCCCACCGGGCTCCTCTATCCATGGGATTCTCCAGGCAAGAATACTGGAGTGGGTTACCATGCTCTCCTCCAGGGGACCTTCCCAATCCAGGGATCGAACCCAGGTCTCCTGCATTGCAGGTGGATTCTTTACCATTTTAGACACCAGGGAAGCCCACTGTATAGCACAGGGAACTCCATGCTCTGTGGTGACCTAAATAGGAAGGAAATCCAAAAAAGGGGATATATGTATTTGTACAGTTGATTCATTTTGTTTTAGAGCAAAAAATGACACAGCAGTGTAAAGCAACTATACTCCAATAAAAAAAGAAAGGCCAACTAGAGAAGCTAGTTTGCTCATTATACTACACTTTTCCTTTTGGAAGGGAGTAGTCATGGTTTGATGAATTAAACACAAAATAGGTCCTGGACATTAACGGAATTCAATTTTCCTATGAACTGGAGATAGATATGCTTGTTAGGTGCATAGAATGTTTGAGTCAGGAACAAGTTCTTTTCTTTTAAAAATTAGTAACTGTCATTAAGCGATTTGGAAAAAAGCACCACTGGCTAATCATTTTAAATAAGCTCACTTGGTCAACAGTGAGCTCTAGTACTGAGATGAGATATGCTAGGCATATAGTGAGTGGTGGAGTTCAATGTCTTTTCCAACAACTGGAGTTATTTGCTTAAGATGTTTATTTTAAAAAAGACCTTTGAGGTACAATGTGAGCAGGGAGTGGGGCATGAGGACTGCTCTAACACCTGCCACTAAGTACTCTCAGGGCACCCCTCCTGGCCCCCTTGAATGAGGGACTGCCAGAAGCAATGTCTAAAATTTGCTTGGAATTCACTTCTTCCCTTTCTTTTTTTTTTTTTATGATGCTGAAGCAGGGGATAAAAAGATAAACGATTACATATCCTGGCACGTGAATGCTTCCCCACTGCGTGCCGCTTTTGTGGGGAGCAAGTAGCAGCCGCCAACCGCTGTTTTATTAATAATGAGGTATTCACATAAATTCCATGCAAAATTGATTTTTGACTGTTATATAAGAATCAAATACCAGGCTTTAAAAAGTAATTGAGAAATCTATTTGTAATTTACTTTGCCTATAAGAACCCGCTGTCCTGCCATAAACAATTTTACAGTATTTTCCCCCCTGTTAAACAGCTATTTTTACACATCTGTTTGGCCTCTCTTGGATGACATGCAGTCAGGAGGTGTAATGAATACAGGTTTGAAACAACATGTGGCCACAATTTCTTTCAATTTCATCTTCAAGGGGATCTCTTGCAAGTTGTGATATTATTTTCATCACAGTACAGGTGAAGTATGTTAATGGCTAATTATCTGACCCTGGATGTTGACTGATGAATCATAAAAACACTGTGACAATAAGAAAGCACGATGAACTGGCTAAGCACTGCAAAAAAAAAAAAAAAAAAAAAAGAACTACACCCTGGAAACCAAAAATTAAAAAACAAAACCTCTCTAACACCCAAAACTAACAAGCTGAAACATTCTGTTTCTCACTGTCTTCAAATGCCTTAAGGAGCCACGATCCAATGAAAAAGTCTCCTGTAATGAAGATTTTTCTTTGGGAATCTATTTAAGTAGTTTCATATATTTTTAAACATACAGGTAGTTTTGTATATGTTAAAGTCAGCCAAAATTATTTATGATGTAGCTTATTTATTTTTCATTTTCATTCAGATAGAGATTAGAGGGACAAAAAATTTAAAATCAGGTTCAAAAAGTCAACCTTTTACATATATTGTATAACTTTTATGTATATTTCTCTGGTATTATTTTGCAGAAGTGTACATACTCAGTTCTAATGCTAGAATTTTTTTTCTTTCTTTTTTAGGGATTGTGAAGCCCTAGTATTTAAAAGAACTATTTGCCTCAGTTTTACTGAGGTATACATTACATAGGATAAAATTCTAAGCGTACAGTTTAATAAATGTAGGTAATCGTGTGTGGTTGTCTAACCATTTCCATGATCAAGAAAGAACATTTCCATCACTCTAAAAAGTTCCCTTGTGCCCCTTTTCCATCAATCTACTCCCCCAGCTCCTGCCTTCAAGGCAACTGCTGATTTACAGTCACTACAGTTTTGCCTTCGCTCGGAGTTCATATAACTGAATCATAGTATGTAGTCCTTTGTGTTTAACTTTTTTTTCACTTAGTGTTTTTGACATTCATCGATATTGTTGAGTGTATTAATACATATAAATACCGTGTATTTGTTTCTGTGTTGAGTAGTATCCCATGGTATGTATATTCCAAATTTGTTTTTCCATTCACTAATCAGTACTTGGGTTGTTTCCAGCTTTTGACTATTATAAATAATACTACTATAAACATTCATGTAAAAGTGTTGGCATAGACATATTTTTATTTCTTTGGGGTAAATATCTAGGAGTGAGAGTCAGTGTCATATGGGACATCCCAGTGGTATGTTAATAAATGTATAATATTGATGAACTGATGAACAGCGCTGGTGGTACAGAACCTGCCTGCAAATGCAGGAGACATAAGAGACTGGGTTCGATCCCTGTCGGGAAGATCCTCTGGAGAATGGCATGGGAACCCACTCCAGTATTCTTGCCTGGATAATTCCAGGGACAGAGATGTCCGGTGGGCGGCAGTCCACACGGTCGTGAAGAGCCAGACACAACTGAATGACTTAGCATGCTTGCACATGGGATAAATAGCTCATGTAGTTTTAATTCTCATTTTCCTCATAATTTGTGATATTAGACATCTTTTCATATACTAATTGGCATTTATATATCTTCTTTTGTGAAACGTTCAAATCTTTTCCCGATTTTTATTGTGTTGTTTCCTTCTTATTGGGGCTTCCTTGGTGGTTCAGACAGTAAAGAATTCACCTGCAAGGCAGGAGACCCAGGTTCAATCCCTGGGTTGGGAAGATCCCCTGGAGAAGGGAATGGCTACCAATGCCAGTATTCTTGCCTGGAGAATTCCATGGACAGAGGAGCCTGAAGGGCTCCACGGGGTCACAAAGAGTTGGACACAACTGAGAGACTAAGCACATCCTCTTATTGAGTTGTATAACTTTGTTATATATTCTGGATACATGTGTTAGATATATGTTTTGCATATCACAGTTTTTTGCTTGCCTCCCCTCCCCTACCTGTAGTTTTATTGAGGTATAATTGACATACAGCAGTCTGTAAGTTTAAGATGTACAACATAATGACTTGATTTTTATATATTGTACTGTGAAATCATAACTTTGTCTTTTTAGCTCTTTTTTTATTGAGAGCAAAAGCTTTTAATTTTGGAAAAGTTAATTTAGTGAATATTTTCTTTTATGATTTGTGCCTTTATGCTTTTTCTAACTGGTTATCACAAAAATTTTCTCCTGTAGGTCTTGTGTTTACATCTATGATCTATTTTGAGTTCATTTTTGTATGTGATATAAGATATGGGTAGAGGCTAAAATTTTCTGTTACAGATACCCAGTTGTTTTAGCTGGATATCCCATTTGCTGATTTTTTTCATTTAATTATCTCGACATCTTTGTCAAAAAACCAGTTCACCATGTAAGTTTGGTTCTGTTTCTGGACTCTATTCTGTTCAACCACTCTGTAAGTCTATCTTTGCTCTAACTCTCTTGATTTTAGTAGCTTTCTTATAAGTCTTAGAATCAAGTAGGGTAAATCCTCCAACTTTACTATTCTTTTTCAAAATGGTTTTGGCTAGTCCAGGTCTTTTGCATTTTCAAACAAATTTTAGTATCTGCTTGTCAGTTTCTTCAAAGGTGACTTGGGATTTTAATTAGGGTTATATTTAATGTTTAGATCAATTTGGGAGAATTCATTCTGAAATATTAAATACACTTTAAACTATTACTAAAATTGTAATAAGTACAACTTGCACACAGAAATGTCACATGTAACAGTTTTTAACATACTGGCAAAAAAGGAATGTCAGTTTCTGCAACCAGCTTAGCAACTTTCTTTTTGCAGACATAATAAGCTCTTTCTGTTTAGTCAAGATATGGCTTGAGATCACAAACCACTACTGAGACTATTAAAACTATTATTAAAAGACATTCGTACCTACTGAACCATGATTTTCTCAATTCTATGCACTCTAAATAAAATATAGCTTGAAGCAAGAGGCCTAGCTAGAATGCCCATTGCAGCTGTGTTTATCAGGGCAGTTTCATTATTTCATTAATTGAATTTATAATAAATATATTATCAGCATATTTAGAAATTAGAATGTTCACAAAATTATACTAATATAAACTACTTCAAAATGTTTCATACAATTTAACTGCAGGCAAGATTTCGATTGAAATTCTAATAGAGAGTTAGAATAGAGGTACTGCATTTTATCAGAAAGAAAAGAGATTTGAAACTAGAGAGACCTGAGTTTAAACAACAGCTCTATCTGCAAGTGGCTTGAGCAATTTATTCATATTTATGAGCCCAATTTGTCCTTCTGTAAAAAGGGGATAATAATGCCTAACTCACAGGTGTGATGCAGTGAAATATATGCAAAACACCTCTAGATGATATATATAAGGGGATGGTGTTAAAGCTATCGTGTGGGAAATGAATCATCAGTCTATATTCGGTTTATTATTTTTATTTATTAAATTTAAAAAAATAAACTCTGTTTAAAAAAAATAAAAACTGACAGTATGTTTTCTCAAAAAAAAAAAAAAAAGAGTGGGAGCAAAATGTAGGTCTTGGAATCTGTTGAAAATTTTGGGGGGGCCTGATGGATGTTGAAATGGATTGAAATGCCAAACTAGGCAGCTTGTTCTCTGAATGGTTTACACCTGGTAGTGTGTTCTTCTTTGCCTCCAGGTCCCTAATAGCAACTTACCTACTCAAAGCTCAGCATGAAGACCATCACATCACTCAGCAATATTCCAGGGGGAAGTCTGGGACTGGATGAGTAGTGCTAAGTTTAAGTGACCTTCCACAATCTGTTTGGAAACCCTCATTCCTTAAAAACTTTCTGTAAGTGCTAACAAGTGTTCTTCATGTATTGGTCTTCAGTATACTCATATATTTTTTTCACTAGTTCCGTTGACTCTCCCTTTACTCCTGTTTCACCCTTTCCTGTACTCATACTCAGCACAGACATTTCAGTGACTAGTCATCCTGTGACCACTGTAAGCAACTACAAGCCGTCAATACTTGGCCTCAGCTGCTCATTCTTCACTGTCCAGTGCCCTCGGAGGTGGAGTGGTGCAGTGAGACCATGTGATGACCACAGACTGGGAGACAGGAGCCTCAGGGTACGTCACTTGACAATCTGAACTTGGCCAGTTTCCAGACCTAAGTTTCTTCCTTGATAAAATGACAGACTTGTTCAAGGGCCTGTCGTGGGGACCTGTATGAGAAACTGCATGGAGAATTGCTTTGCAAACTGTAGAGGGCTAGATAAGCCTCTGAGGCTGGCGTCATACACTGCTGCTGTCGGCTTGTCCATTTCCTCCTGCCACCAGAGCCACGGGAAGTTTCATCCTATCTAAACTCCTTGGCTTGAATGAAACAGAGTGGAGGTAGGTGAAGGTGGACTGGAGTGGAGTGGCGGTGGAGACCGTGGTGGCTACACACGCGAACAGGGAACCGGAGTCATAGGCACCTGGGACTGCATAAGAGCACACAGGGCATCTCTTTAAGGAGAAATATTTTCTCCATTTGTGTATGGAGAAAATAAGCACAGATTCAAGAGCCCCAGCCTCGGGGGGCAGCGGGGATTAGGCTTCCCGGTGGCATCTTACCTGAGTATCAGAGATGCATGTATTTTGTAGTTTATGTTTGAAGGACTCTAGACTGAAAGATTTTCAAGTGAGTCGAAGGACAAACAATTCTGGAAACAATTGAAATATTCTTGGTGTCTGGTAAATAAACAGAAAACAAACAAGAAATGATTCCAACAAAAGGTGAAAAACTATTATTTCTAATTTTTTAACAAATAAAGTAAAAAAAGTTTTGGATGAACTAGCTGAGCTGAATTTTACTGATTTGTTTTTGGTTACTGGTCATTTTATTCTGTCATTTTTCTGGTTTATTCAATGTTACTGATTTATTTGCTATTTGTTTTAGTTGGTTAAACTGCCAAATGGCTGTGTCCAGAAATCTAATATATAAGTGATAAATGAATTTTTAAAATGTGGTATATCCATATAATGCAGTATTATTTAGCCATAAAGAGGAATGAAGAGCTGACACATGCTACAGCGTGAATGACTCTTAAAAACATTGTGCTAACTAAAGGAAGTCAGATATAGAAGGCCACATAGTGTATGGCTCTGTATATAGGAAATGTTCAGAATAGGCAAATAGAAACATAGGAACAGAAAAGAGATTAGTGATTTCCAGGGCCTTGTGGGAGAAAGGAATAGGGAGTGAGTGTTAATGAACATGGGTGGTTTTTTTTTTTTTTTTGAGGGAGGGAAAGTTGAAAATATTTTGAAATTAGATGGTGGTGATAGTTTTACAACCTTGTTAATATACTAAAAATTCACTAAATTGTACACTTTAAAGGGTGAAGTTTATGGTATGTTAATCATATCTCAACAGCAACAACAAAAAATATATGTATATTTTAAAAATCTATCATGAGAAACATTCTCAAGCATTAGGAACAGAATTTTCTTGTCTCTCATCTATACTATGGGTGATGGCAGTGATGGTGTAATTGAAAGGAATGATAATCTTGGCAAGCCGTATGATATTGGGGAAGGCATTGCACTTCTCTTAGCCTCCGTTGCCTAATCTATAAAATGAAGATAGTAAGTCCTGCCCTGCCTATGTCACCAAGTAAATGTGAAATAACACTAACAGCATGCATTTATAAACTCATTATCTACTAGGCACTATTGCTGGTGTTCTACATGTATGATTTCAATTTTCTTAGCAAATATGAACTATCCTTATCCTGATCTTACAGGTTAAGAAAATAAAATAATGTGTTTATAACTGCTATGCAAATGAAAAGTATGAATATATTGTCAATACTTAATTTCACAAAATCACTAAAAATAATGCTTAATTTTTCAGTTTACGAAAGAGAGGTATCCATGGAGAAACTCAGAAAATATAAAAAGCTATAGGGAAGAAACTTAAATTCATAAACTCAAAGAAAACAAACACATATTATTGTATCTTCAGTTTTTTAAAAAGTACTAATATATGTATGCAAACATCTACATCAATATGTATATATATATATTGGTTTTACATGATAAAAACAATATGGTATTCTGCTGAAAATTCTCCAAGCTACGCTTCAACAATATGTGAGCCGAGAACTTCAAGATTTTCAAGCTGGATTTATAACAGGTGGAGGAACCAGAGATCAAATTGCCAACATCAGTTGGATCATATAAAAAGCAAGAGAATTCCAGAGAAACTACTACTTCTGCTTTATTGCCTATCCTGAAGCCTTTGTCTGTGTAGATCACAAAAAACTGTGGAAAATTCTCCAAGAGATGGGAATACCAGACCACCTGACCTGCCTCCTGAGAAATCTGTATGCAGGTCAAGAAGCAACAGTTAGAACTGGACATGGAACAGCAGACTGGTTCCAATAGGGAAAGGAGTACGTCATGGCTGTTTATTGTCACCCTGCTTATTTAACTTCTATGCAGAGTACATCATGCAAAATGCCAGGCTGGACGAAGCACAAGCTGGAATCAAGATTGCTGGGAGAAATATCAATAACCTCAGATATGCTGATGACACCACCCTAATGGCAAAAGCAAAGAGGAACTAAAGAGCCTCTTGATGAAGGTGAAAGAGGTAAGTGAAAAGGCTGGGCTTAAAACTCAACATTCAAAAAACTAAGATCATGGTATCTGATCCCATCACTTACAGCAAATAGATGGAGAAACAAGGGAAACAGTGTCAGACTTTATTTTCTTTGGCTCCAGAATCACTGCAGACGTTGACTACAGCCATGAAATTAAAAGACACTTACTCCTTGGAAGGAAAGTTATGACCAACCTAGATAGCATATTCAAAAGCAGAGACATTACTTTGCCAACAAAGGTCCATCTAGTCAAGGCTATGGTTTTTCCAGTGGTCATTTATGGATATGAGAGTTGAACTAAAGAAAGCTGAGCACCGAAGAACTGATGATTTTAAACCGTGGTGTTGGAGAAGATTCTTGAGAGTCCCTTGGACTGCAAGGAGATCAAACCAATCAATCCTAAAGGAAACAGTCTTGAATATTCATTGTTAGGACCGATCATGAATATTCATTGGAAGGACTGATGCTGAAGCTGAAGTTCCCATACTTTGGCCACCTGATGCGAAGACCTGATTCGTTAGAAAAGATCCTGATGCTGGGTAAGACTGGATGCAGGAGGAGAAAGGGACGACAGAGGGTGAGATGGTTGGATGGCATCACTGACTCAATGGACATGAGTTTGAGCACGCTCTGTGAGATAGTGAAGGACAGGGTAGCCTGGCGTGTTGCAGTCAGTGGGGTTGCAAAGATTCAGACACTACTGAATGACTAAACAACAGCAACAATTCTGCTTTAAAAAATAATTTTATTCACTGGTTATGGATGTACCCTTTTAGTCTGTGTACTCAGACTGGTGAAGAATCTGTAAAGTGCAGACCTGGGTTTGATCCTTATGTTTGGAAGATCCCCTGGAGAAGGGAAAGGCTACCCACTCCAGTATTCTGGCCTAGAGAATTCCATGGACTGTATAGTCCATGGGGTCACAAAGTGCTGGGGTCCAGCCCTGGTGGATCCAGGGAATTCGAAGTGAGGATGGCATGGGTGAGGAAAATCTTATTTATTTAGAAATATAAGATTAGGAAATAATAGTATAGTAGGAAAATTTAGGTGGAGAAAAGAGGCTGAATAACTTGGTTTACATGGAAAGCCAATAAAGTTCCAGACAAGGAGCTTGCACCATCTACGTTAGGCCACCGGCGTCCTCTTGAGTATAGGGGGGTGCCCCGCCTTGGGCTCCCCCTCGCGTGGATCTTAGAAGCCAAGTAAGTAAGGATCTTAGACAAGTAAGTAGACATGGCGAGCCTCCACGCCCCAGATGGGAATTCAGCCAGAAATTAAAGACACGAGGGAAACCAGTCCAGTTACTGGCCCCGGCCCCTATTGTCCAGAAAGGCCTTTTTCTTTTGTACAGAGATCAGTGGGTAATACAAAATTATGCAGTGTTAGCAGCCCATACTCTTATCAAAATCAGGCTTTTTTCTCTGCATACCTAGTTGTATACACAAGCCTTAGGTGATTTACATCATCTTCTGGCCAAAAGGCCAATTAACATTTTATGGCCTCTTTCTGATAATGGTTTGTTAACCAGAAGGCTTATTTGTGTTAAAAGTATTGTTCTTCCCAAAGTCTGGTGCCATTCTCAGAAAGCACTAAATAAAGTTATATTCTTACATAGCAAAGATACAGCAATTTGTAACAAGTAAAAGGAGTATAGCAATTTATAACAAAAGAAAAGTAATTAACTCAAAAGTCTAGTGTTGCTAACATCAAAACTACTATATATCTTTTTTGATATCCTGTTTACATTGATTAATATCCTCCCAGGTACCTAAAAGATAAAGAATAAGGAGGTTTGGCAGCAATCATTGAGTCAACAGTGAAATCCTGTCACCAATATGATTTTTAGCTCTTTAGAAAAGGTTCTGTAACTTTAAGATGCTTTAAGCTTTGTGCCCCTCGCAATTGGGGGCTGTAAGCAATTCACAAGCTGCAAAAAGGTCCGGGGAACCTGTTAGGCAAGTGAGAGCATTATCAGAGGGGTTTAACTGAAACATCCCTTTCAAATGCAGAAGACTAAAGGCCTGAGTTTACTTTTTCCAGAGAGTGTCAGAAGAATAAAAAAATACAATATAAGGCAGATTCTTATTTTTGGGGTACATGCTCAGGAAATTCCAGGGGGAAACCCTGAGACCCAAATTATCCTTGCCCATCAAGTCTCTGCCACATGACCTCGTCATGGGAGGGATTCCTCATGCTGGCTCCCGACAACAAAGAGCCGACGGAGAAACTTTCACGTTCACTTTCTTTCAGGCTGGTAGTTGGTTAGTAATTGAAAAATTTGGTTTAAAATGAGTGAGGCAGACACTGTTGTCATCTCCTGCCAAAACACTTCCCCTCTTTGTCTTAGCTGAAATGACTCTGATTTTGTTTAGATTTGTAGAAAGAACTTGTTCAGAGAAGGTGAACATTCTCTAGGCTGGGAGGATAAACTTGGATATCCATGTAAGCCCCAACATTGAGCCGCCTATGATCGTTCTAGGCCAGTCACGACGGTCTCATTCTCAGAACTATGTGATCCAGTTCTGCCAGACAGACATGAGGGGAAGTCTGCTAAGGGCTTTTGTTAAAGGGTTTCCTCCTGCTAAGGAGAGAGAAGCATGATGCAAAACTTTGCCATCTCCAACCTCCAGCTCTCCTGCCATTGGCTCCCTGGAGCTGTGGTTGTCATCTTGTGAACACTGGGGGGAAAGCTAAGACCACCTCAGGGATGCCAACTCAGAGCCCTGCTGTGTTCTAGTCGCTGGATTAATCAACCTCGGAACCACATGCTTTCAGACTCCTATGTGAAATAATGAGTGCTTAACTAACTGTGGCCCAAAGTGAAATAGCTGGTGGGAGCAGTAAAATAAATGATGTGGAATTATTCTTAAAATGCACATGCTTCTTTCCCCCCCACTTTGTTATTTATTTTCCTTCCAGTTTTACTGAGATAAAATTGACATACAACTGTGTGGAAGTACAGCATAATAATTTGACTTAGATATATCACAAAATGATTAACATGTTAAAATTTAGTAAACATGCTTCATTTCATATAGATACAAAACAAAAGAAAAATATTTTTCCTGTGATGAGAATTCTTAGTATTTATTCTCTTAACGACTTTCATATATAACTTGCAGCAGTGTTAGCAATATTTATCATGTTGTACATTAAATCCTTAGTACCTACTTATCTTATAACTAGAAGTTTGTACCTTTTCACTACCTTCATCCAACTCCCCACCTCTCCCAGCCCTGCCTCTGGTAACCACAAATCTGATCTTTTTCTAATGAGTTTATTTGTTTGTTTGTATGTGAAGTATAATTGACCTATAACACTAAGGTGTTTTTATCTCTCTCATTCTCATCTGATTATGAATATTCAGCAAAGTTTTCTAGAGGCTACATGACTTGATATACCACTGCTGCTGCTGCTGCTAAGTCGCTTCAGTCGTGTCTGACTCTGTGTGAACCCGTAGACGGCAGCCCACCAGGCTCCCCCATCCCTGGGATTCTTCAGGCAAGAACACTGGAGTGGGGTGCCATTTCCTTCTCCAGTGTATGAAAGTGAAAAGTGAAAGTGAAGTTGCTCAGTCGTATCCAACTCTTGGCGACCCCATGGACTGCAGCCTACCAGGCTCCTCTGTCCATGGGATTTTCCAGGCAAGAGTACTATAGATTGAAAACCGAAGCAATGTGAATAGCAAACTGCCTTTAATTATGCCAGGTATTAGAAATTTATAACAGTTTCACCACTCTAAATATTTCTGGGAATGTACTTACTTATTAGAAAACTATGTTATTTATTTACCGTGTAATGGATTTATTATTGGCTTCCCTGATAGCTCACTTGGTAAAGAGCCCACCAGCAATGCAAGAGACCCTGGTTCGATTCCTGGGTCAGGAAGATGCACAGATGAAGTAAAAGGCTCCCCACTCCAGGATTCTTGGGCTTCCCTTGTGGCTCAGCTGGTAAAAATCCACTTGCAATGCAGGAGACCTGGATTCAATCCTTGGGTTGGGAAGATCCCCTGGAGAAGCGAAAGACTACCTACTCCAGTATTCTGGCCTGGAGAATTCCATGGACTATATAGTTGCAAAGAGTCGGATACAACTAAGCGACTTTCACTTTCAGTGGATTTATTATTATTATTTTTAAGAAATGAATTAAAAGTTAATAATTTATTAATTTTTAATATGGCAAATGTCCATAGATATTTCCCACATAAAGAGAAGCTATTTAAGGTTCTCATTAACAGTGAGAATCATTTTTAACAGTGTAGTTCAGTTCAGTTCAGTTCAGTCGCTCAGTTGTTTCTGACTCTTTGCGACCCCATGGACTACGGCATGCCAGGCCTCCCTGTCCATCACCAACTCCTGGAGTTTACTCAAACTCATGTCCACTGAGTCTGTGAGGCCGTCCAACCATCTTATCCTCTGTTGTCCCCTTTTCCTCCAGCCTTCAGTCTTTCCCACCATCAGGGTCTTTTCCAATGAGTCAGGTCATCACATCAGGTGGCCAAAGTATTGGAGTTTCAGCTTCAGCATCAGTCCTTCCAGTGAATATTCAGGACTGATTTCCTTTAGGATCTCCTTGCTGTCCAAGGGACTCTCAAGAGTCTTCTCCAACACCACATCAATTCTTCGGTGCTCAGCTTTCTTTATAGTCCAACTCTCACATCTATATAGTACTACTGGAAAAACCTTAGCTTTGACTAGACAGACCTTTGTTGGCAAAGTAATGTCTCTGCTTTCTTTTTTAAAAATATAAATTTATTTATTTTAATTGGAGGCTAGTTACTTTATAATATTTTATTGGTTTTGCTATATATCAACATGAATCTGCCATGGGTGTACACATGTTGCCCATCCTGAAGCCCTCTCCCAACTCCCTCCCCATACCATCCCTCTGGGTCATCCCACTGCACAAGCCCCAAGCATCCTGAATCATACATTGAACCTGGACTGGCGATTCGTTTCACATATGATATTATACATGCTTTAATGCCATTCTCCCAAATCATCCCACACTCTCCCTCTCCCACAGAGTCCAAAAGACTGTTCTATACATCT
Source organism: Neotragus moschatus (assembly GCA_006410615.1). Taxonomy (NCBI): domain Eukaryota; kingdom Metazoa; phylum Chordata; class Mammalia; order Artiodactyla; family Bovidae; genus Neotragus; species Neotragus moschatus. Next base: position 2,725,667 of record SJYA01000440.1, on the reverse strand, counting down.
GTGTCTCTTTTGCTGTCTTGCATACAGGATTCACTTTCACTTTTCACTCTCATGCATTGGAGAAGGAAATGGCAACCCACTCCAGTGTTCTTGCCTGGAGAATCCCAGGGACGGGGGAGCCTGGTGGGCTGCTGTCTATGGGGTTGCACAGAGTCCAACACGACTGAAGTGACTTAGCAGCAGCAGCAGCAGTAGTAGTAGTAGTTGTATACAGGGTTATCATTACCATGTTTCTAAATTCCATATATATACGTTAGTATACTGTATTGGTGTTTTTCTTTCTGGCTTACTTCACTCTGTATAATCGGCTCCAGTTTCATCCACCTCATTAGAACTGATTCAAATGCATTATTTTTAATGGCTGAGTAATATTTCATTGTGTATAGGTACCACAGCTTTCTTATCCATTCGTCTGCTGATGGACATCTAGGTTGCGTCCATGTCCTGGCTATTACAAACAGTGCTGTGATGAACATTGGGGTACACATGTCTCTTTCAGTTCTGGTTTCCTTGGTGTGTATGCCCAGCAGTGGGATTGCCGGATCATATGGTAGTTCTACTTCCAGTTTTTAAGGAATCTCCTGTTCTCCATAGCAGTTGTACTAGTTTGCATTCCCACGAACAGTGTAAGAGGGTTTCCTTTTCTCCACACCCTCTCCAGCATTTATTGCTTGTAGACTTTTGAATAGCAGCCATTCTGATGTCTCTGCTTTTTAGTATGCTGTCTAGGTTTGTCATTGCTTTTCTTCTAAGGAGCCAGCCTCTTTTAATTTCATGGCTGCAGTCAATGTCAGCAGTGATTTTGGAGCCCAAGAAAATAAAGTCTGTCACTGTTTCCCCATCTATTTGCCATGCAGTGATGTGACCAGATGCCATGACCTTAGTTTTCTGAATGTTGAGTGTTAAGCCAAACTTTTCACTCTCCTCTTTCAGTTTCATCGNGCCTGGTGGGCTGCTGTCTATGGGGTTGCACAGAGTCCAACACGACTGAAGTGACTTAGCAGCAGCAGCAGCAGTAGTAGTAGTAGTTGTATACAGGGTTATCATTACCATGTTTCTAAATTCCATATATATACGTTAGTATACTGTATTGGTGTTTTTCTTTCTGGCTTACTTCACTCTGTATAATCGGCTCCAGTTTCATCCACCTCATTAGAACTGATTCAAATGCATTATTTTTAATGGCTGAGTAATATTTCATTGTGTATAGGTACCACAGCTTTCTTATCCATTCGTCTGCTGATGGACATCTAGGTTGCGTCCATGTCCTGGCTATTACAAACAGTGCTGTGATGAACATTGGGGTACACATGTCTCTTTCAGTTCTGGTTTCCTTGGTGTGTATGCCCAGCAGTGGGATTGCCGGATCATATGGTAGTTCTACTTCCAGTTTTTAAGGAATCTCCTGTTCTCCATAGCAGTTGTACTAGTTTGCATTCCCACGAACAGTGTAAGAGGGTTTCCTTTTCTCCACACCCTCTCCAGCATTTATTGCTTGTAGACTTTTGAATAGCAGCCATTCTGATGTCTCTGCTTTTTAGTATGCTGTCTAGGTTTGTCATTGCTTTTCTTCTAAGGAGCCAGCCTCTTTTAATTTCATGGCTGCAGTCAATGTCAGCAGTGATTTTGGAGCCCAAGAAAATAAAGTCTGTCACTGTTTCCCCATCTATTTGCCATGCAGTGATGTGACCAGATGCCATGACCTTAGTTTTCTGAATGTTGAGTGTTAAGCCAAACTTTTCACTCTCCTCTTTCAGTTTCATCGAGAGGCTCTTTAGTTCTTCTTTGCTTTCTGCCATAAGGGTGGTATCATCTGCATATCTGAGGTTATTGATATTCCTCCCAGCAATCTTGATTCCAGTTTGTGCTTCATCCAGTACAGCATATCTCATGATGTACTCTGCATATAAGTTAAATAAGCAGGGTAACAATAAATAGCCATGACACATTCCTTTTCCTATTTGGAACCAGTCTGTTGTTCCATGTCCAGTTCTAACTGTTACTTCCTGACCTGCATACAGATTTCTCAAGAGGCAGGTCAGGTGGTCTGGTATTCCAGTCTCTTGAAGAATTTTCCACAGTTTGTGGTCATCCACACAGTCAAAGGCTTTGGCATAGTCAATAAAGCAGAAGATATTTTTCTGGAATTCTCTTGCTTTTTATATGATCCAACTGATGTTGGCATTTTGATCTCTGGTTCCTCTGCCTTTTCTAAATCCAGCTTGAACATCTGGATATTCATGGTTCACGTATTGCTGAAGTTATTGGTTTTGCTTATTTATGATATTTTTGTTTAAATATATGATAATAGTTTTTGTTTTGATTGTATCATGGTTAGAAAAATGTAGAATTTCTGCTTTGGGAATTAATTGTTGTTTTTTATGGTCTGACATATGGGCATCACTTATTAACTCTTGCTCTGCTGTTTGGTGCATACAAAATTTGTATTTTCAAATCTGCCATGTTTTAGGGCCATCAAAATTTGTTGTGGTTAAGAAAATCCATAAGATTAAAAATTTTAAGTGCACAGTACAGTATTATTAACTGTATGCACACTGTTGTAACACAGATCTGTATAACTTTTTCATCTCACATGACTGAAACTCTCTACCTATTGAACAACTCCTTGTTTTTCACTCCTCCAACCCCCTGGCACCCGCCATTCTACTTTCTCCTTCTAAGAGTTTGATTACTTTAGATACCTCAGATAAGCAGAATCATTCAGTATTTGTCTTTTTGTGACTGACTTATTTCACTCATTAATATCCTCAGGCTTCATCCATTTTGTAGCATTTGATAGGATTTCCTTCATTTTAAGGCTGCATAGTATTCCAGTAACCACATACACCACATTTTTTAAATCTATTTGTCTGTCAATGGACATTTGGGTTGCCTCCACTTCTTGGCTACTGCAAATAGTGCTGCTGTGAACATGGGTATACAAATATCTCTTCAAGATCCTATTTTAAGTTCTTCTATATACATAACCAATATTGGGATTTTTAGGTCATATGGTAGTTTCCTTTTTAATTTTTTGAGGAACCTCCATACTGTTTTCCATAGTGGCTGTATTATTTTATATTCCTACCAACAGTGTGTGAATGTTCCAGTCTCTCCAAATCCTCACTAACACTTGTCATTTTCTGCTTTTTTGATTGAGGCCATCCTAAAGGATATGAGGTGACATTGCAGTGAGGTTTTGATTTGCATTTCCCTGATGGTTAGTGTTATATATATAGAAGAACTTAAAACAGGATCTTGAAGAAATATTTGTATACCCATGTTCACAGCAGCACTGTTTGCAGTAGCCAAGAGGTGGAGGCAACCCAAATGTCCATTGACAGACAAATAGACAAACAAAACATGGTGTATATGTATATTGGAATACTGTACACATTGAACATCATTTCATATGCTTCTTGGCAAACTGTATATCTTCTCTGGAGAAATGTCTATTGAAGTTCTTTGGTTTTTTTTGTTGTTGTTGTTGTTGTTGTTATTGAGTTTTAAGAGTTCTTTTAAAAATTATTTATTATTTTAATTGAAGTATAATTGATTTAAAATAATAGCAATCCTTTTTTATTTACACATGTTCTTTACATCTCGTATTGCTGTCTCTTTCTTGTGACCTTGTCTCTTCTCATGGATATCTACTCCTGTCCCATAAAGGGCATTACTTCTTGAATTCCACCGAAGATGAACTTTCTCTGAAAATTTCTTTCGATTCCTGTGATAAACTGTTTTCAGAGGTTTGTGTTCCCTCTGAGTCTTAGGATGATAGTCTCTATCTCTATGTCTTTGTTATTTATCAAAATACATGTGTTAGTTATTCTTCTTGTCATTTTTCTTAACACAAAAGATCTATCCAGACTTGGTGTTTCACGCAAAAATGAGTTCAATTCCCTTTCCAGAGCTCTATCCAGAGTGCAAGTTGATAGCTCGATTTCTGGTGTTTGACTTGCTATCCTTCCATTAGTGCCCACCCAGTGTTAGCTCTTGTCATACTGCCGTTGCATTTCTTTCTGATGTGAAGTCTGTAATATTCAGTATGAATGGCAGCCAGAAATTCTTTTGTTCTCTCTTCTCTCATATGTACTTTCTTCATGGGGACACCTTCCTGGTTTGAATGAGCCCCTCCTCCCAGTTCCTCTTGCTGACCAGTTCTTTCTGGTTCACTGCCTTCACTGTTTTCTTGAGCAGAGCTGTGGCTGAGGGGTTGGATATGGAAAGAAAATAACACTCCAGCTTTTAGAGCTCTTGCATAGTAGAAGGATAGTTGTCTGATTTAATAAGCCAGGTGGCAGACAGTGGGGAAGGTATAATGGGCCTTTCTCATTCAGACAGGTGGGCTTTCTCTAAATCTGGTAGCAAGCACAGGTGGGCCATTAATTGCCTTTAAATATCCAGGTTCATTGACCTTACAGTTAGTGGCAAGGAGTTGACTGTCAATCTCAATTTTTGGTGGCAGTGTAAATATTTGTCTTTTAGTGAATGTGTGTGTGTGTAAAAGACTATATCAGGGCTATTCGCCCGATGTCATTTTAAATTGAATTTCCTTGGCGTCTTTTTATTTTAAAAATTAATTGCCAGGTTGCTTTTACTCTCCAGCTATCCCCTGATGTCCATGACTTCTCTTTATTATCACTTCTTGCTTCCTCTTCTTCCTAAGCTTGGATTAAAACCTTATTTTACAGCCATTCCCTTGGGTCTACTTAATACAGGCATTTTGTTCATTCTGTTATTGCCTCCCCAAGGTGTTTTTCATCTGGTTTTATTCATCAAGATCCTGGTAGACCCTGATGATCATGTTCTCAATCGGTCAGATACAGTATATGCTGGGTGAACTTGCCTTTTCCTCCCACACTTTAGGGAGGACCGGTGTGTCAGCTGGTTCCTTGGTTGGGAGGCCTTTATAGGTAACAGGTGGAGGAATGGCAGCCTTGCTTCCCAGTAGCTTGCAGATTCAAGACTGAGCCCACTTTGGTGCACAGGTGCGGCGTGTTTCATGGGCAGAGGAGGGGAACTGGGCATCCTGCCTGTTCCCACAGGGGTGATTGCTGCCACGACGTCTGCCCTGGTGGCATAGCCTAGACTCCCATTTTGTGGGAAGCTGAGAAAGGACACCAAGGACCAGTTTCTACTTGTTGCATGTCAGATCAAGATGGATAACCTGACATCACAAATGTCAAATGGTTTCAATCCTGTTGGTTAAACTGACAAATGTCTATGATTGTACAAGCTGAGTATATATGTAAAACCCCTTTAAAACAACAAAAATTAAAATCTTGGAAGAGAAGACACAGGTCAGCATTACAATTCCCTCAATGATCTTGATATTGAGGGTCTAGGTTGTTATCATATTTCAAGTATGTTAAGGGTTTAATGTACCAGGGCTTATAGATAAATCCCATATTTAATCTCTCTTCTTTTACATTTCCATATTTTTATAGCTGTTGCTAGCATGAATATCATCCTCTATAAAAGCAGAGTAATTTCAAGAAAGATCATAAAGCCTGTATACTTCAACCATACTTTACCTTTTTATTGGGTTGTTTTGTTATACCTGGTAAAAATGCACTTGTACAGGGAAAACAGGAAGCAATGAAGGTGAGCATTTCAGAATATCAAATACTTTTCTCAAATAATCTTTCACCTTTCCTTGTCTTTAAAGAATGGGTAAGAACACTAAATTCTAAGTATTTTAACCATATGTTGTTACTTGAGTAATACTTTCTCTTTTTAAAAAAAGATTGTGTCATTCATCTTGTGTGTCCCAGTGCCTTGTACATAGTCATGTTAAATAATTATTTGATAAATAAATGAATATTTGGTGTGTTGCTACTATAACTTAGATGACCTCTGGCATCTAACACCTAATAACATGAGGTTGGAAAGGGAAGAATGATCATATTTATGGTTTGCAGGTAAAGGAGTAAGTTTAGACCATAACAAGTTAAGAAATCAAATTGTGAAATTTTAAATTGTGATACATTTAGTGAAGTGAAAGTGAAAATGTCTTGGTCGTGTCCGACTCTTTGCGACCCCATGGACTATACAGTCCATGGAACTCTCCAGGCAGAATACTGCAGTGAGTAGCCATTCCCTTTTCCAGGGGTTCTTCCCAACCCAGGGATGGAACCCAGGTCTCCTGATTGCAGGTGGATTCTTTACCATCTGAGCTGCCAGGGAAGCATTGATGCATTTGGCTTTTCCTGAAACTGACAGCCTTGTCTAGGCATGGGCTGGCAACCTTGTTCTGTATCTGTGCTGAGGCTCCTCTGTGCCCAGGCTGGAGGAGGTTTTTGCCCCCAAGGGAGGCACCCTGCGACCTCCCTGGGGCTCATGGAGCTTTCTGGTTCTCTTAAGATTCTCTTTTAAGTGAGTATACAGGTGTAACCAATCAAGCAAGAGTTGATCAACTGGCTATTTAAAACTATGTATTACTTGTTTTAAACAAAATGACAGGTTATAGCTGGCAGACATTTTACATTTTTATTCTGGTTGTTCTGAGGTTATAGAAGTATCCATTTAAAGTAAACACGGAGAAGCCTGGGCTGTGAACTTAGGAGGCCAAGATGCTGTGAATCATGCGACAGGAACTAGTTGTTGGAAATTCAGAGGATCCAGAGCTCCCCATTTTCTGCTCTGAGCCCGTGAGATGCTAGACTGGTGCCCTGTCAGCCTCAAAGGGGCGAAAATAAGCTGTTTGAGTGATAAAGTAAGGACAACATAATTCTCAAATCAAATAATATTTACTAAGTAACAATAAATTGTACATGTGTAAAACACCTTCAAAGTATTTATTTGATCTTCACAGCAATGGGATGTTGGCAGGGAGTGCCAACAGAAATGCCAAAATCAGCATTTCTGATTTTCCCGAGGGAAAGATTTGAGGTTCGGATAATTTAATTGACTATGAAAGTCACAAACTACTCTTTGATAGAAGTGGACAAGGTTTCAGTTTTACTCATTTCTAGTGCTGCATTTTTCCTTTTGCCCTAATGGAATATTGATAGTACTAATAAAATATGTTATCCAACAATGATTGAATCAGTCATAATTTCCTCCTCACAGTCCCCCTTTCTCTTCACAATAGGTCTGTAAAGTAAGTACTATCATTATCCCCCATTCTACAAATGAAAAAACTAAGGTACAGAGCCGACTAGAGCAGCTTACCAGGGTCTTGTGGGAACACTCTGGAGTGAACGACACAAAGCTTTCTCCTAAGGAATTTATAATCAAATCAGAACAATAAACTGTGCATATCTACAGGATGCTAATAATAATTTGAATAATACTTTGATAGCAGAAGAGTGGTATCCCAAAGCAGTGCTTGATTATAAAATGGATTGCTTTGGAGGAGCTGAGAACGATGAGGTGATCCCTTGGGGCCGAGTTAGTTTCGAGGAGTAAAGAGCAAAGCTGGAGGCGGAGTTGTGTGGGAGAAAGGCCGGTGCAAGGTACTGGGGGGCCCTTCCAGGCAGTGAAACTGGGTGTGTCACAAAGCTGCAGATGTGCCGCCTGGGGCGTTCTGAGTCTCACTCCTCCTTCTATGCTTTTTCTTTCTCTGTGGAAGTTCTTTCACCATTTCATAACTTAAAAAACAACTGAAGAACATTTTCTGAGAGTTCAGTACTGAACAGAGTTAATCAGCATATAAGCACAGCATAGTTTTTAAAAAACTGAAGTATAATTGATTTACAATATTGTATTAGTTTTTGGTTTACAGCAAAATGATTCAGTCATATTTTTGTTGTTTAGTCACTAAGTTGTGTCTTGACTCTTCGCAATTTCATGGACTGTAGCCCACTAGGCTCTTTTGTCCATGGGATTTCCCAAGAATACCCATTTTATTTGCTTAAGCAAAACTATCTCAGGTTGAAAGTATACCTGTGTTAATAAATAAATGCTGGAGAAGGTGTTGAGAAAAGGCTTCCTGCACTGTTAGTGGAAATATAAATTGGTGTGGTCACTACGAAAAATAGTATAGAGGTTCCTTAAAAAACTAAAAATAGAGTTGCCATATGATCCATTAATCCCAAGGAATGGGTTGCCATTTTCTTCTTTGTGACTTTCAGAGTCATAAAGAAAGGGGATCTTCCTGACCCAGGGATAGAACCTGTGTCTGCTGCAATGGCAGGCAGATTCTTTACTGCTGAGCATCTGGGAAGCCCTTCAGTTGTATATGTGTGTGTGTGTAAATTTTAGATTCTTTTCCATTATAGGTTATTGCAAGATATTGAATATAGTTCCCTGTGCTATACAACAGGGCCTTGTTCATCTATTTTATACAGAGTGTATCTGTTAAAGCCAAACTCTTAATTTATACTCCCCCTTCCCCTTTGGTAACCATAAATTTGTTTTCTATGTCTGTGAGTCTACTTCTACCTTGTACATAAGTTCATTTGTGTTATTTTTTTAGATTCCACACATAAGTGACATCATATGGTATATTTTTTCTGGCTTATTGGGGTCGCAAAGATTCAGACATGACTGAGCGACTGAACTGAACTGAATCTTTATTTACATACATGTTCTTGCAAATCACATTATTTCATTCTTTTTTATGGCTGAAGAATATTCCACTGTATATATGTACCACATCTTCTTTATACATTTATCTGTCAGTGGACACATAGGTTGCTTTCATGTCTTGGCAGTTGTGAATTATGCTGCTGTGAACGTTGGAGTGTATGTATCTTTCAGAATTGAAGTTTTCTCCAGATATATGCCTGGGAATGGGATTGATGGATCATATGGCAACTCTATTTTTAGTTTTCTAAGAAACCTCTATACTATTTTCCATAGTGACCACACCAATTTATATTTCCACCAACAGTGTAGGAAGCCTTTTCTCGACACCCTCTCCAGCGTTGATTATTAACACAGGTATACTTTCAACCTGAGATAGTTTTGCTTAAGCAAATAAAATTTGGAAGACTTCTGAACTCCTTCTGCCGTGAATGGTCCTGGTGATAAATAAGGCCCTTTAGTGGGTCCTGTTTCTGTGTTAAGGGTTACAGGTCCCCTCATTAGGTGATGTGCTGCCCAATCCCGCCACCTAACTTGATGCTTTTGGCAAGCATTGCTCCTCTGTGAACCCTCGGGAAAGATGTTTTGGAGTTCACAGATCTCTGAGTTCCTGGTTTTCTCTTCCCAACCAAATTTGCCTTTGTTTTGCAAACTTGACTTCCAGTGGGAAGTGAAAAGCTGTCTGCAGAGAGGATATGAAATTGCAGGTTTCTCCTGCCAGGCTCTGATGAAGCCCTTTCCTTAGAGAGTGCAAACTAAAAATGAGCAATGTTTGTAAACTTTGGGCTAAAGTTCTAGTGGCAGACATTAATTGCCAGCCTTCTACTTGCCTCAGTAGAACAAGCCTAAAACTTTTAAATATGGAAGGGGCTGGAAATCTAACCTCCAACACATTCGTTGTGCATGGGGGTGGATGAGCCTGAGGCAACAAAGGAATCCAATAACAGGTGCAAGGTTACCGAGTCAGGGAATGTCAGTGTTCAGAGAAGAACCCCAGCATTTGACTGTTAGTTCATGCAAATAGTGTCTCTGAAGTGTTTGCCAGAATACTTAAAGTTCTAAGAATAGAGCATTATAATTATTATTATTATTATTTTTTTTTTGTAAGTACGAGCTTAGCCTGGAGACCTTGGACCTGGCTGCTAGTGGTAGTCAGAGCCGGTGGGGGGGGTCACATGTGTAATCACTGATTACACCCACACAGTGCTCTACTTGTGAAGCTTCAATCCATGTGTTCTGGGATCTTCACATACTTGACTCTATGGGATGTGGACATCTTCTGACTTTGTCTGCACCCCTGGCTCCTATTTCTTTCTGATTTGTTCTTTATTCACCAACCAGTTTCAACCTTGGCTTCTCTATCCTTTCTTTCCATGGAAGAAACTAGGGGCACTGATTTCAGTCATTTGCCTTTTTCTACCAAGTTCCAGCCAGTGACGAAAACTCGATTGTCTTAAGAGTGTCACGCAGAGGAACAAAGCACGAGTGCCATTTTGTTAATGTCAGATATAAATATTTTTATGAACCTTATATGTCTGGATTCATTAGCCATTTAATGAATTTGATGCACAGATGTTCAGGAAATTAAGAGCAACTGACTTCGTTGGGAAATTATAGTGAGCATAGTGCCATCCAAGATATCAAAAACATGCTGTTCCCACAATCTGCCAAGAAACCAGGTATAGTAATGATCTCTATGTTATATATAAGCTCACTATTAACACTCAATAAATGTTAATTGTGTAATAATAAAGAACATTGAGCGTGACTCCCCAGTGAAAATCAGGCTGTGGACATAAAGGGATGCCCTCTGTGTTGAGAATATATCTTTCCTTTTACGCTATAGTCATCTGATGGAAAGAAAGAGCTGAGAAAGAACTAATCAATGCCTTAGGCTGAGGTTATTAATTTTGAGTCCAAGAATTGAATTTGGCTGACAGAACTTTTCGTTGGAACAACTGTACCAAATGTCTCTATTTGCTCTGCCAATCCCCTGTGGGTTACAGGTGAGGTGAGGGAAGAAAGTAGTTGGAGAGAACTGGCAGAATCAGGTCCGACTGGGCACTGATGCTGAAACTGTGTAGGGACATTTGTGGTCTAGAGACTGGCACCATTTTTCAGGGTATTAGTCCTGCTTTATTGCTAACTTTGTCATATTATGTGTTTTGGAGACAACAATATGGAGAGGAAGAAAGGGCCAAATAATTCTATGGTACTTGGAAATGTTCTTCCTTGGCTGTGATATGTTGGTAAATGTTTAAAAACTCAGGCTCTCATTCCCTTAAAAAAAAAATCCCTTATTTGTTCAGTTTTCCTACTTCCATTGTGTAAATACTCCCTCTGTGGCCAATTTTAAGCCACCAGCATGACAACAACCAGCTAACAGACTTCTTGAAAATGTAACAGTTAGCTTTTCCAAGGTGACGCGAGTGGCCCCAGCATACCCCTGAGCCCCAGTGTACAGGAATCATGGTGAAAGACATGGGGAGTGATTGAAGCAGCTCTAGACTGAGTGATACCCCAGGTTAAATTCTAGCTCTGCTGCTTCCTAGCTCTGTGATTTCTAGCCAGCTCTTTAACCTCTCTGATCCTCAGTCTCCTCCGTGGCAAAATGGAAATAATATCTATCAAAAAGTTGATAGGTTGTGCAAGGGAGATAATAAAGTACCCAGCAAGGATCTTGGCTTGTAAGTTACCCAAAAGGGTGATTGTTATTTTTATTATTATATCTTTAGATTACATATAGCAGTCCCTAAATCTATGTGAAATATTTTGACTATCAGGTAATGTGGAATATTATACATATCAATTGGTCCTGGCATTTGGGTTATGGGAAATACACATCTTAATATTGGCCAGATATTAATTATGGCTTGTGTGCCTTGATGGGAAATTGCCTCACAAATAACCTTGAAAAGGAAAAACATATGTGCTTGATTTCTGAGAAAGACAAAGAACCATCCATGCTGTTTTATTTTATTTATTTATTTATTTATTTATTTATTTAATTTTTATTTTTATTTTTTCATCTCAGGTGTACATGAGTTCCCAATCTTGAAACCGCCCCCCCCANATGGACTGCAAGGAGATCCAACCAGTCCATTCTGAAGCAGATCAGCCCTGGGATTTCTTTGGAAAGAATGATGCTAAAGCTGAAACTCCAGTACTTTGGCCACTTCATGCGAAGAGTTGACTCATTGGAAAAGACTCTGATGCTGGGAAGGATTTGGGGCAGGAGGAGAAGAGGATGACAGAGGATGAGATGGCTGGATGGCATCACTGACTTGATGGACATTGAGTCTGAGTGAACTCCGGGAGTTGGTAATGGACAGGGAGACCTGGTGTGCTGCAGTTCATAGGGTAGCAAAGAGTTAGACACGACTGAGTGACTGAACTGAACTGAACTGAAGGAAGGATCAGTCAGTCAATTCAGTTGCTCAGTTGTGTCTGACTCTGCAACCCCATGGACTGTAGCACACCAGGCTTCCCTGTCACACCAGCTTCAGGAGTTTACTCAAACTCATGCCCATCAAGTTGATGATGCCATCCAACCATGTCATCCTCTGTTATCCCCTTCTCCTCCCGCCTTCAGTCTTTCCCAGATCAAGGTCTGTTCCAATGAGCCAGTTCTTCACATTAGGTGGCCAAAGTGTTGGAGTTTCAGCTTCAGCATCAGTCCTTCCAATGAATATTCAGGACTGATTTCCTTTAGGATTAACTGGCCTGATCTCCTTTGCAGTCCAAGGGACTCTCAAGAGTCTTCTCCAACACCACAGTTCAAAAGCATCAGTTCTTCGGTGCTCAGCTTTCTTTATAGTCCAACTCTCACATCCATACATAACTCCTGGAAAAACCATAGCTCTGACTAGATGGACCTTTGTTGGCAAAGTAATGTCTCTGCTTTTTAATATGTTGTCTAGGTTGGTCATGGATTTTCTTCCAAGGAGCAAGCATCTTTGAATCATGGCTACAGTCACCATCTGCAGTGATTTTGGAGCCAAAGAAAATAGTCAGCCACTGTTTCCAGTTTTTCTCCATCTATTTGCCATGAAGTGATGGGACCAGATGCCATGATCTTAGTTTTCTGAATGTTGAGTTTTAAGCCAACTTTTTCACTCTCTACTTTCATTTTCATCCAGAGGCTCTTTAGTTCTTCTTCACTTTCTGCCATAAGGGTGTTGTTATCTGCATATCTGAAGTTATTGATATTTCTCCCAGCAATCTTGCTTCCAGCTTGTGCTTCACCCAGCCCGGCATTTCACATGATGCACTCTGCATAGAACTTAAATAAGCAGGGTGTCAATATACAGCCTTGACATACTTCTTTCCTGATTTGGAACCAGTCTGTGGTTCCATGTACAGTTCTAACTATTGCTTCTTGCCTTGCATACAGATTTCTCAGGAGGCAGATCAGGTGGTCTGGTATTCCCATCTTTGAAGAATTATCCACAGCTTGTTGTGATCCACACAGTCAAAGGCTTTGGCATAGGCAATAAAACAGAAGTAGATGTTTTTCTGAACTCTCTTGCTTTTTCAGTGATCCAGGAGATGTTGGCAATTTGATCTCTGGTTCCTCTGCCTTTTGTAAATCCAGCTTGAAGGAAGTTCATGGTTCACATACTGTTGAAACCTGGCTTGGAGAATTTTGAGCATGACTTTGCTAGTGTGTGAGATGAGTGCAATTGTGTGGTAGTTTGAACATTCTTTGGCATTGCTTTTCTTTGGGATTGGAATGAAAACTGACCTTTTCCAGGATAAGGAAGGATAGAAAGAAATAATTTTATAGAATTTGTTGACTGAGATTCTGATAAACCAATCTAAGAGTAGAGATAATTGGCATGTATTTTCATTCAGATGAGTAAATCACGAATTTTTTTCAACATAAAATATCACATGTATTTGAAAGGAGAACACTTATCTTTGAAAGACACCAGAGAGGCCATGTCACCTTGTTTCCTTATCTGTAAAGGATGAGGGTTGGATGAGACCATCATGAAGGTTGTTTCCATAGCAGATTGAATGAAACATCCACAGACAAAGGAAATACTGCACAGAGCAAAAGCCTTGCGGAAGGATTTGGCATGACATGGTTTTATTTTCACTACTCCTTCAACTGAGGTGGAAGAATCCTTTAACGAAGTTAGGGGTTCAAACCTAGCTGTTCTTTCTGAAAATTATACCTATGTTATTCTTTGCTTTTGCGGTTGCTTGAGGATGACCATCTTATCGGCTGGGCCAATAAGATCGTTCATGGAAAACAGTGTTGTGCACCAATAGATCTTTACTCCTTGATCAATAGTTATTTACTTCTGAGGGGTCACAGCCTGGTTAATATAGCCAAATAATTTTATTGATACATAACATAACAATGAAAAATAAAGTTTAAAATAGGAGGTGAATGAATATAGCACTTTCTTCAGGCATGAATATTATTAATTGAAAACTGTAATCGCTGCTGGAATTTGGAAGGGCAGACAACAAAAGCATTGAATAATTGTCCTAGGACTATAATCAGACTTCCATTATTGACCTCTGTTAATATTCTACTGTGACTGTCTGCTAAATTGGTTCCTTGGGGCTTGAAATATACAGTGATGTTATGAGTTCCTATCGTAAATTGCCACACAGTAAAGTAGCAAGTCTCTGAAATAGCGTTGGTCCTAGTTTGATCAATACTCAATTCAAAGCAGTGCAATAGGCAACTGTTTCCATAGAAACATTGATGTCACAGAGGTTGAACAGCGGCTGTTACAACAAATCATTTCCTTTGAGCAGTTGTAATTGACTATATGTACAGTTCGCTGTCACTTGAGACCATTTACATCAAGCAAGTAACAGAACCGCATTAGTTATTCCAGGAGTAAGAGGGTTAGCTCTTCCTTTTGTGACCTTACAAATACCTAGGAGGATATTGCCATAGCAACCAGCAATATAACAGGATGAACATTAAGGTAGCTAGCTTTAATGCAGTAGCATTCTTTTGGAAGCTGAAAGGTAGTTTCAATAAAGTTTACCTAGTTGTAGCGTTAACACAAATCCTTTGCATCTCACAATGATGACTTGGTTCCTAGCTCACAGACATAACCAATAACAAAGACATTACAGTTTCATCTGCACTTCGTTTCCTCTTCCTCACCTTTGATTTACCCTTGACATCTAGTTGCTAAGGCAGCGCACATGCACACTTGGCAAAATCTTGTTTACTGAGTACCGAGTTTGGCCCTGGAGAAGCACTGAAGTCTGAAATGCTTCAGACTTGAAACGTGAGATAATGAGAGAGAGGAAGCTTTGACAAAAAGTTAAATTTTTACTTTGGCTAAGTATTCTCTGGATTGTAAGGACATGAAACAAAACAGATGTGAGCATGACTTACTCTTATTGTGTTCCCTTAGGCTAAAATCACCACCAGAATGGAGTTTCATATTCTAGATTTTTTTTCACAGTATTGCACTTCCTTACCACAGTTTTCCTGGGGTGACTGTGTCCAGTGGCACATTTTGGAATATTCCATATAATTCTGGGGAGAGTTAAGAGGTTTGTGTATTCTTTGGTAGGTATACAGGCAGAAAATGCTATCAGTGTGTTATCAAACTGCATGCCAAATCAAAGAGCATAGACTAATAGGAATACTTCTAGAACCATGAGAGTTAAATATGCTGACAGAATATCTAGTCTCCTGAAAATCTTGCCAGCATCTATTTGAGCTTTACATTGCAAGTGAAATAACCAAGAATGAGAAGCTTAATGAGTGTTAACATTGTGTTCACTGCCACTTGCAATGATGTCAGGGATAGAGGGCGTTTATGGGGTGTGTCAGGGTCTAAACAAGCACCTGCAGCCACAACCTAGAGATCAGGCTTTGTGTGCAAGCAGGCTGGAAAGACCACGCACTGCCCATCTCAGCCATAACTGCAGGTGTGATTAGCAATACTGTCATCTTGGCGTCTCTAGGAAAGAAAAAATATATATGGTCATCGATGAAGAGAGAAGGCAAAAATCCTTATAAGAGGTGTTTACTTGGAAAGGATTTTCTAATGTAGACCCACAATGATCAGCCTATAGATTTTTGACCAGTCTGCCCTATTCCTCAGAGTGAATCCTCAGAGGTAATAAAATTGAATTGCAATCAGTATTCTTTGATACCAGCCTGCCACCGACTGTTATTCACCTTGAACTAGAGAGCAGCTATTTATAAGATTGTTTAGAGACACAATCCAGTAAATTACTCTGTTTGGCCTTAAAAGAATGTTTGACTTGAAGCATAGAAATGACTATAAATCTTACAGGAATAATTTGTAAGACAACATAGTGAGCAGTGATCCTCCGGTAAAATAAAGTAAAAAAAGACAGTTTGAAAGGGAAAAGTGTTCCCTGCCTCTCCCTACATCCCTGTCTGAGGCCAGGGAACTTTTCCAGGGCCCCACATACAGGAAATTTAGTAATGGCACCTGGATGTCCTGAGAGAGAAGGGAAACAGCTGCCCTTAGCACATATGCCCTTTCCTGGAGTGATTCTTTTCTCATAGCTGGCCATCTTTCCTCTGACTGCATGGCTTGGCCAGTGGAAAAGGAGCATGAGTCAGCTGTTACTCGGTACCCAGAGGGATCGTCAGTCAACAGTCAGTCAACAGCCCAACAACCTTTCACAAGGCACCCTAGTCAGAAAGGCTGACTGAGGGGAGAGAGAGAGAATATGAGACGCACCATGCATTCTAGCTGAATATGATAATTCCTAACCATGTATGGAAACATCTGGGCATTGGGGTCAACACTGATATATGCAACATTTCATTGATTAACATATTAGAGTAACGTATCTTAACTTTTCTAGTAAGACTCTACCATTAATTTAGAGAGTCTATGGATGGGAAAATAATAGAGTGAAATAAAATATAAAAGAAAGGATATTAGGCAAAATGAGTGATAAACTTGGCTGCTCTATATACTGGTTTAATATCCTCTCCTACTTTCCTAATAACTTGCCAGTAAAATAGTCAAGGGGGACAGATATTTCAATAGAACCCCTTCACCCAAGTTAGAGACTCAAAATCCTATTAAATTTGTTATTTTTGAGCTTAAGGAATACAAGGAAACCTCCCAAACATACTGCTTAAAAAATTTTTTTTTCATTTCATATCTAAATAATTTAAAAATAGTTACAGAAAGGAATGGAATATTTCAAAAAGTGCTTTCTCAGAACACATGAGGCTGTTCTCTTCATAAGTGATTTAATTTTTGATTTCTGAAACTCACAGGAGCACCAAGACTATCTATAATATTGCCAAAATAAATTTACTGTGAGTCTCTACAGCCAATGGCTACTCTACTTGAGTGTGATTAATGCTAATGAGGTAATATCTACCTCTTAGGGTTGTTGAGAAGATTAAGTGGAACAGAACTTTTTAAAGGATAAGATTTTGTTAAGTAAAGTATGTGAGCATAAGTAATTTTTCAGTGATTGGGATCTTTTATTTCAGGGTTATTATCCCAAACATCTGTTCTTGTATGGCTGGAAGAAGCATGAGAGTTCTGAGCTGGATCTGTACAGATTCTGTATTTCTTTGTTGACTAAATCTCTAAAATGTGTAGTACTTTTTAAAAAAATACCTCCCTGTTTTTGAAGTGGAGGACAGATGGATAAAATCTGGGTCATTAAAGTTCCAGATAGCTGGTCAATATATTGGTTTTGTTACCGTCACTAAGGCATAGCAGCACTCCTCTGGGACAGTGTGAAGTGCCCCCACTATGCCTTTTTGGTGGTGGTGAGAGGAGAGTGACGTTGATGAATAGTCTTTTAAAGCATTTTCTATATAATATTGACTTAATTTTTCTCAGTTTAGCAACTTCAATATCTGTGACTCCCTGGGAGTAGTTTTAGCCAATTAGTCTCTGGCCTGCTATTGCTGTTGGGTTTTGCCTCCTCCCCGGCAGGTTCTGACCACCCTGGCTGGCCAGAGTTTGCTCCGTCATCCTGTGCCAGCCGAGATGGGTGAGCCCAGGCCTCCACTGCCTCTCAGGTGCGGACTCTCCTCCCATTCCATCTTTGTCCCCCTGCGGCACTGATGGTCCAGCCTCCATCCTTAAACACTTTCTCTCCGCCTTCACCTTTCTGATATTTCCCTTGGTTCCTCTGTGCTGTCTCTAGTTCCCCTTTGCCGCCCCCTGCCCCTTATATCTTGTGTTCTCCAGAAATCAGTCTTTGGCTTTATTCCTACTCCACCCTCTTTCTCGGAGGGTTCCATTCTCGGGCAATGATTCCCAATCCCAGATCCCATTCTGCCTGTCCCCCTGTGTGTGTTGGATTCTGAAACATTTGAAGAAAATCAATTAAGGAGCTAACCCAAGGTGGAAGGCAGTGTGAGAGACTTCACTAGGACTTCTGGAGCTCTCTGGGGCTCCTTGGGATAGGGCGGGTATCCGTGTAGGAGAGAGTGCTTGAGGGCAGTGGCAGAGCATACAGGGGATGTCTGGTTTGCGGTACCTTAGGAGAAGTCTTCAAATTGTTATCCGTTATCATTACTACTAGTAGTGGAGTACCAGTCCTAATATCACTACTGCTACTGGAGTAGTAGTTAATGCCTATAGAAATAGAAATATCCTTGAAAGTCTTCCCTGATAGCTCAGTTTGTAAGGAGTCTGCCTGCAATGCAGGAGACACAGGAGACGTGGGTTTGATCCCTGGCTAGGGAAGATCCCCTGGAGAAGGAAACGGTAACCCACTCCAATACTGACTTCCATTTAAAAAATATCTTATTTGGGGGCTTCCCTGGTGGTAAAGAATCTGCCTGGAGACCTGGATTCGATGCCTGGGTCTTGGAAAAGGGAATGGCAACTCACTTCAGTATTCTTGCCTGGAGAATCCCGTGGACAGAGGGTCTGTCTGACACAGAGTCAGACACGACTGAACGACTAACACCTAAAGAAGTAACACTTAGAGTTATTTGTAGGGACTCCCCTAAAAGGGGTGAACTCACCACTTTCTGTGACTAAATGCCTGGAGAGTGTGTGAGAAACTGGTACCCAGAGAGTGTCGGAGGTCACACCAGGGAAGGGGCTCAGAAAGTGGAGGAGGAACTTGCCAGCCACCCTGAGGCAAGGACAGCATCCTCTCATGTGACGGGCTGTGTCCTCCGCCTGTCCCCCAGCCTGGCCTTGTCTGGGCTGTCAGCTGCTGACGCCAGGGCCACTGTCCTGTGATGTCAGCAGGACTTCAGTCATTGACACTGTTTCCTGCAGGAAGTGATCCTTTGGCGCTGAATCCTAACCATTAGACCACAGGCAACTCCCCAGGCAGGAAGTGATTCTCCCAACAAGGCGACATTATTCTGGCTTCTGTTGACAACAGTGCAGGCCCCTAGACTGGGTTTTCCAGTCCCCTTCATGCTATTTGCAAACCTGTTGAGGAGAGAACAGAAAGAGGACTTTGAATCTTCTTTACTCATATCTTGTCCAGCCCAGACAAAGGGGCTGAGTCAATCCCAGATTCTCAGGAGAGGAGATATGATTGGTCCAACTTGGGCCAGTGTACAACTTTGGTATTTGAAGGACGTTGATATAGCTATAAACATAGCTGCCAAGGATTTACCCTGGAGGGTGAGGCAGGCAGCTCTCAGACAAGCTTGGTCAGTGGAGTCAGAGCAGATATTTCAAAAACCTCCTCTATACTTAAGCAAATTTAAAAAATGAGTAATATATTTCTATATTCTTAATTAAATAGCCCCAATGCTTAGTGCATTATCAGTTGGATCAAAATGTCATTTTTTTCCAAGAATGGACATGGATAGTGTTGCTTAAAGTGTTTGTAAGGGAGCAGACACACAGAACTAAAGCTTACATTATCATCTGTGAGGCTTTGGGCAAGTCTTCTGAATTCATAATTAGTCTGATTCTAATGGCTCTTGAGCAAGGCCCTGAATTCAACACCAGCTGAATTCAGTCAGGCTGGGGACAGTGGTGCCCATCTGTAACCATGTGAAAGGGCAAGGTAAATGATCAAATAAAGGTGAATTATGAATTTTGCTTAAAGTTGATGAATCATTACTTCGGGTTAATGGAAGTTAACCTAGGGCTTTTCAGGGCTGAGGGGAGGGTATGGATCTTGCTTCTATTATATCACAATAAATTTATAATACAGATTCCTAGATGAGGACTATATGCCTATATGTGATGGGAAGCAAGATTTTACAGATCAAGGTTTTTAACATTCAGTTTTGTTTGGTGTATGGATGTTTTAAAAGCACAGCTTATAATCATGACCATATAGTAATATTTCCCATATGAAACTAACTAAAAATGAAGAATGACCTGACAATTTGATTTAGATATAAGAAATTTTTATAGCTTGGCCATAAGAATGAGATGTTCTTTCCTTCCTCAAGACTTGGATGCAATGTCTCTTCGGAAATAGCCAGGTAATCTTCCTCAGGCAAAATGAACCTTCTCAGGCTCTATGTCATCTTTGTGATCTTGCCATAAAAAATGGAAACAGGGCAATGGAAATATGTAATTTCAGCTGAAAGAAATTTTGGTTTTGGATCCTCAGGATAATGGAAAGAAAGACACTACAGGAAGACGGCAGGGAGGACAGACCCTAATTTTGTCTGGGGTTTGCTGAACTAGTTTGGACCTAGTTCCATCATTTCTGATTTAGTGAGATGCCTTAAGAGTGACTTTTGCCTTTAATGTTTCAATTTCTGGGTTTTCTGCGACTTTAATACTTATGCAGAAGACATGAAACTAACCTGTACTATTTATGCCAGAACAATGTTTACAGATGCTTCAGTTCAGTTCAGTCGCTCAGTCGTGTCCGACTCTGCGACCCCATGAATCGTAGCACGCCAGGCCTCCCTGTCCATCACCAACTCCCGGAGTTCACTCACACTCACGCCCATCGAGTCAGTGATGCCATCCAGCCATCTCATCCTCAGTCGTCCCCTTCTCCTCCTGCCCCCAATCCCTCCCAACATTAGAGTCTTTTCCAATGAGTCAACTCTTCGCATGAGGTGGCCAAAGTATCGGAGTTTCAGCTTTAGCGTCAGTTTTTCCAATGAACACCCAGGACTGATCTCCTTTAGAATGGACTGGTTGGATCTCCTTGCAGTCCAAGAGACTCTCAAGAGTCTTCTCCAAAACCAGTGTTCAAAAGCATCAATTCTTTGGTCCTCAGCTTTCGTCACAGTCCAACTCTCACATCCATACATGACCAATGGGAGAACCATAGCCTTGACTAGATAGACCTTTGTTGGCAAAGTAATGTCTCTGCTTAGGAATGATTAATTAATAAATGACAAGCAGTATTCTAATACTTTGCATGCATTACTTATTTAATCCTCAAACCATAGTAGGTATTGTTTTTATCCCCATCTTACTGATAAAGAAACCACTAAGAGGTTAATTAATTGCTTGAGTTTGCACTGGTGACAAGAATTAGGGCAGGATTAACAGTCCTACAATCTGGTATCAGAGCCAAAGCGTTTTGCCACCATGTTCAACTCCAGGAACCATTTTGGCTCTGAGAAAGTTGTTTAATCTTTGGGTCTAATTCGTTTGTCTTTAAAGGCCTGTAACAGCACTTCCTGACTCCCCAGCTCAGAGAAGTGTTCTGAGATTAATAGCAGTGTGTGTCCATTTCAGCCTGTGTGGGTCTCTCTTAAGCACCAAGCCTCCTTTGAAGTGGATAAAAGCCCTAAGTGTGTGTGAAGGGAAGCAGGGCCCTTGGCAGGTGAGGGGGATGTGTAAATATTGAGGAAACATATATAAATCATTTCTACTTTCTTGGAAAATGATCTATATAAACATCAAATAGTGTGAAACGCTTTGTTTTGAATGTTTGCAGGTAACGTTCTCCCATAAGCGAGATGTGCATTTTGAAGTCACAAGCCCTGGAAAGTGCCCACAGGGAATACATTTATGTTTCTCGGATTTGCTCCTCAGGTAACTCACAAGCTTCAAAGGGGCAAGGACCAGGTCGGATTCCTTTTTATGCTGCAAGTTTCCCTACCTTCCCCTCTGTACTCCCTTTTAGCATCTGCTTTGGTACTTGGCACAAAATAAGCGCTAAGCAAAACCATGCTGGGGAAATGGAAGCTGAGAGAGTCAGGGTTTTTTGGTAGCGATTTCTCAATTAGTTTTTATTCCTAATGAGGGCGATAGTTGCCCTGAAAGGGCAAGAACTATTCTAGCAGAATTTTGACAAGAGCAATTAAGAAATGCCAATTACAAGAGAAAGAGAGTGGGAGGAATTGAGGCTAGACGTTAGGAAGAGTTTTTTGACAAAGATGACTGAAAACCTGAAAATTGTCTTTAGGACAAGGTTCCCACCTTTCTTTACAGATTGTGAGTATTGGGTAATTTGGATTAGACTCAGTTCTCACTGGAAGTAGGGTTGTTGAGAGAGGAAGAGGTGGTCCCCCACCAGGCTCAGATTCCACAACTGGAGAGTGGAAGCGATGAAGAAACCAGTTGCCCTGGATGGAGTGCAAAAGAGGGCGAATTGGCAGACACTGTGCCACAGGAAATTTTCACTATTTTAGTTACTCCAGTTAAACATTTTCAGACAGAGTGATATCTCCTAAGGGTTCCCACAGCAGATCTCTTTTGCAGATGTTAACCTATCCAATTCACTTTAGCATCTATCAAGTCAAGAGACATAAAAATCTACTTTAAAGCCAGTAACTACCTCCTCCCAGAAACTGAGACTTATTATCGAGAGGAATTTCATCTTTGGCATTCATCACTCCTGGACCTCATTAATTTGAGTCTTGTTTCCTTCAGAATCCTAAGGAAAAGAAAGTCATCATGACAATTTCAGTTACTATTAATAGAGAAGATCAGTGAATTTGATTTTCATTTTCTAATTGATTAGCCAGTAAATCAATCAGTATTTTTTGTATCTGTTCTGTGGAAGTCATCATGCTACAATCAAATCAAATATTAAAAAATAACTTAAGGCTAAGGAGGCTTCAGGAATAAAAGAATATGTCAAAAGATTTTTAAAAGATTTTTTTAAAAATAAAGGGAAAACAGTATAAATCTCATAAGGCAGAAAAACATTTGATAAAAATCAATATTCAATCAATAAAATCCTTTAGCTATATGAGATTATAATGAAATGACTCTAAAACAATAAAAAGTATTTATCTAAAGGCTAAAGCTATATAAATTTGCATAAAGAGAAAAAATAAGACAATCATGCCCGTTTTTATCATTATTATTCAATATTGTTTGGCAGTCATAGCCCATGCAATCAGACAAGGCAAGGAAAAAAGAGCTATAAAAATTGGAGATAAAGTAAAAGCATATTTATTTGTAGATAAGAACCAAACAAGAACTATTAGAATTAGTAAGAAAGCCAGAAAGTTATAAGTATGGGTTATAAGTATGTAAACAAAACAAAGCAATAGCCTTTCAAATTGACTCTTTTGTGGTTTTAAATAAAAATTTCGAATTGATTAAAATGAGAAATTTCACTAACAATAGAATATAGAAACAACAGAATAGAAAATTTGCAGAAATAAGCAATAAGAAAAGTGTAAGACATAAATTAAAAAATTTATATGTATATATTATATATATATATAAAACTTAACTGCAAGAATAAAAGAGAACTTGAATAAATTGAGATATAATTATAAGCATATAGCTATAGATATAAAATACCATGTTCTTGGAAGGATTCAATATTGTGAGGAGGCAAAAAGTTTAATACAAATGCAATCAAAATCCTAATGGGATTTTTTTTGAAACCTGACAAAAATGATTATGTAATTCATACAAAAATAGCTCAGAAAGATTTAAAAGAGACATGAAAGAGCTATTTTAAAGGAGACAAAAATGTATTTTAAAGATTCACTTATTAGAACAGTGTGATACTGGTCTTTAAAGACAGAGATAAATCAATGGGCCAGAACAGAAATCCAGGGAACACATCCAAGTATTCATCAGGATTATTATAAAGGTAAAGTATGATGGGTTATTCAAATAAAAGGTATTATGACAACATTTTAACATTGGGAGGAAAAGATTAGGTCTTTATCTCATTGTTGTTGTTGTTTAGTTGCTAAGTTGTGTCCTACTCTTTTGCGACCCCATGGACTATAGCCTGCCAGGCTCCTCTCTCTATGGGGTTTTCCAGGCAAGAATATTGGAGTGGGTTGCTATTTCCTCCTGAAACTGTTAGGTATTGTTTCTAGGGCCCCAAAGAGCTCTGGCACCACAGTCCTTTATACCTCAGTGCAGAAAGGAATTCAGCAAGAGGCAAAGTGATAGATGAAAAGTGATTTATTAGGATATTTCTAAGGTTCACAAGTGGTCAGGCAAGCGTTGCACTGCCCTGGGTACTCAGTGGGTTACAAATTTATAATCAGAGGAAGATAGGGGAGAGGGAGGAGATCCTTTTCCTTCTTGAGTAGATATCATGTTTCCATCATCAGTTCAGCTCACAGGTAGAGTGGGGAAATTTTCTTGTCCCTATATGGTCAGGCCTAGGACTGTCATAGAACTTTGGAAAAATATTTTCAAGTCTCAGTACAATGAGGGTCTTTCATTTTGAAAAGTCAACCTTTCCATAAATGATTGTTTTTTTTGTATGCACAGAGCATGCTTTGGGGGTCATTAACTTGATAACATCACTGGGCAGGTTGTAGGCCTTATTTTCTATTATTGCTTTATTGTTTTGGAGGCATTGTGCCAAGAACATGCCTGAGGAGCCAAAGGAGCATGTCTTGGAGTTTATTGACTTACTGAGTTCACTGGGAAGGATGTAGGTCTCATGCCACGATTGTTTTACTGTTCTTGGGACATGTCCCATGCTTCTGTTCATGGTTTTGTTGCTAAACAAGTTAGCTGGATTTTCTGGTTAAGCAAGCCAGTCTGACTTTGATACTAAGTGACTTGTTTTGCTTTATGAGTCAAGCAAGCCCACATTGTTTCAGAATTTTCCCTTTACTTTCTTCAGTGATCATTAGTCTTACTGTGGTCTCCCACAGCCCCCTAAAGTTCCCTCTCTATCTCTAACTCTCTAATGGGGTTTCTAGGCCAACTATTTGATCATCCTGTTCTAGGCCTATCAATTCTCCAGGGAATCTTCCTGATCCAGGGATGAAACCCATGTCTCCTGCATTGGCAAGAAGGTTCTTTACCACTGAGCCACCTGGGGAGTCATACTTTATGTGTATATGAATTTCAGATAAAAATTTTTTTGTTTTGTTTTATTTTGTCATGGACAGCTGAAGATGCTGGGGTAAAATATGAATGTTTTTATAATCCTCTAATAAGCAAAAACTTTCCTAATATAATACTACAGGCAAAACTCATGAAGTTTTGATAGCTCTAACTATACAAGAGTTTAAAATTTTAGTATGAAAAAAACTTCAGCTAATTAAGATTACCAAGGTCCAGGTGTGTGCTTGCATCATCCATCTCTTATCAGACCTGGTGGTTAAATTATTAGGAATTTGCAAGCTGATTGTTAAACAGTACGTGCATGCTTAGTCTCACAGTAGGGTCTGACTCTTTGCAATCCTTTGGACTGTAGTCTTTCAGGCTCCTCTGTCCATGGGATTTTTGAGGCAAGAATACTGGAGTTGGTTGCCATTTTCCCAACCCAGGGATTGAACCCGAGTCTCCTGTGTCTCCTGCATAAAGGCAGATTCTTTACCTGGTGAGCCATCAGTGAATCTCATTGCTAAACAAAACCATCATTAAAAATTAAATTATATACACTTGCAATTAAATAAATTATATTAAGAACAAGGTAATAAATATATAAAACAACTTATCTCTTCACAATTATTTTATTTCAGTGGAAATATAATATAATCAGATTACAGGGAGGAAGATGACTGGATCCAGTGCTTGGGATGTTACCAGCATCTTCCATTTGCATTCCTTATCCTGCCCTGCTGTTTTCTGAATGTCAGTATCTTCCTCTTTTACCGAAAACCAGTTTCCTTTACATGATTTGGACCTATTAACCTGTATCTAGTAGACATCTACTTTTCATTTCAGTCCCAGAGAGGCAAAGAGGCACTAAGACTTGTCCTTATCTCAAGGTAAAAATAGCCCAGAAAGAACTCTGATTGATTTGTTTGGATTAATGGATTAAGTGCCGTCCCCTGGACCAATAGTGACCAGAGGGCTTTGCTTAATGATCGGCTTAGATTTAGTGGGATGGTTGGTCCTAAACTCACATTATGTGGGACCTAAGATCTATTAGAAAACAGCCACTCCTCTATGAAGCACATATTAGAAGGAGCACTTCCTAAAGAAGCATCTTATTCTGGGCAAACAAAAAAAAATAACTAAAGTCAAAGTCCAGAACTCTGAGCTTCTACCTCAGTTTTATCCAGGGTTTAGAGAGTTCCTTCCCTGAATTATAGAAACTTGTGAATCACAAGAAATTAGGGTCATGCTTAAGTCCAAAGACTACATCATTATAAAAGTGATTCTGAAGATTTTGAGGTACCAAGATGATCTTGTCTTCTCCTCTAAACTGATATTCCTCTACCAATCTTCTTTGCCATGGCCAATTGAATCCATAGCCTCTCAAATTTTTTTTTAAACTAACATTATAATTTAATTAATATCTTAGAAAACATAAAAAAGTAAAACCATCATTTTTCTATTTAGTACCAAACGGCTATCATAGACAAGAATTTAGAAAACATTTATTGTGTTAGAAAACATTCTTGCATCTTGAATGATGGTATTTATTATGTTCCACATGAATATCTTAGTTTGGGGAAGTAAAAAAGTATCTGCTGACTGTAGTATTTTATCCAGCTATGGAAGGAGTTAATGGGATGTGTTGGGGTGGGGTATGGTGGGAGGTGGTACTCAAGGTGAAAAATTCTAATTTTATGGACATGATGGGAGTCTCAGGGACCTGAACAGTTTTGGCAAGCCCATTCCAGGCTGAAACATTCAAGCCAGTTTTCATGAGCCACTGTCGTGAAGCAGGACGGGGGCCTCTTCCTCTGACTTTGAAAACGGAGACTGCTCGAGGCCAGAGATGTCAGTGTATATAGTTAACTGTTATGGATCTTACAATAAAAATTTGTTGAAGGTCATTAAACACTCATCTCTCTATGTTTATTACTTTAGTCTTTTATTTGTTGGTAGACATGGATCGTTTGATGTCAATTACCACCACACTTGGCATTTTATGCAGTAAAGGTCCTTATGGTTCTTGATGGGTAAATAAACAAGCTAGTGAAAAGNATTTGCTGTATGGCTCAGGAGACTCAAACAGGGGCTCTGTATCCAGCTAGAGGCATGGGATGGGCAGGGAGATGGGAGGGAGAGTCAAAAGGGAGAGGATATATATATATATATATATACCTATGGCTGATTCATGTTGAGGTTTGCCAGAAAACAACAAAATCCTGTAAAGCAATTATCCTTCAATAAAAAATAAATAAATTTAAAGATAAATAAATAAAAATGCTTTCAAAACCTATGCCACACAGTCCATAGAAACACTAAGAACATAGCAAGACTACTATCCAGTGTAGAGGCTAGAGCAATAGCTCATTTTCAACAATCAAATAGACTAATACAATTTGCAATGTTATTGTAATTACAATATAGCTAACTTCAACCAACTCACTAACCCCATAGGTGCTATTAGCCCACAGAAGACCTGCTACTGCTCAGGCCATCTGGAGAGTCAAGTGGCTCTGGCCTTCAGTAGAGGGAAGTGCCTATCTCCTTTTTCTTCCTTATGGCAATTAATGCTTCTCAGTTAAGTATTGCATCCTTGAAGAAGGGTTGGACAACAGAGACTAAAGTGAAACCTTGTGAAATATTTGCTGAGGGATCTCAAATTGCTAGATGTATGCCAACCACAGAAAGCAATGATATTAAACAATACAACTAAAACAAGAGTTTGAGCTCTGGGCTTTCTTGAGTATGAGAGAGCCATTTGGAACGGTCTTCATTTAGAAACAGGATTACCAATTTCTGTTGTTGTTCAGTCACTAAGTCATGTCTGACTCTTTGCAACCTCATGGACCACAGCACACCAGGCCTCCTTGTCCCTCACCATCTCCTGGTGTTCACCGATGTTCATGTCCATGGGATCAGTGATGCCATCTAATCATCTAAACCTCTGTTGCCCTCTTCTCCCTTTACCTTCAATCTTTCCCAGCAACAGGATCTTTTCCAATGAGTTGACTATTTGCATCAGGTGACCAAAGTATTGGAACTTCAGCATCAGTCCTTCCAATGAGTACTAAGGATTGATTTCCCTTAGGGTTGACTGGTTTGATCTCCTTGTTGTCCAACGGACTCTCAAGAATCTTCTCCAGCACATTTCAAAAGCATCAGTTTTTTAGTGTTCAGCCTTCCTTATGGTCCAACTCTCACATCTGTTCATGCAGCTGCTGCTGCTGCTGCTAAGTCGCTTCAGTCGTGTCCAACTCTGTGCAACCCCATAGACGGCAGCCCACCAGGTTCTGCCATTCCTAGGATTCTCCAGGCAAGAACACTGGAGTGGGTTGCCATTTCCTTCTCCAATGCATGAAAGTGAAAAGTGAAAGTGAAGTCGCTCAGTCATGTCTGACTCTTAGCGACCCCATGGACTGTGGCCTACCAGGCTGTTCCGTCCATGGGATTTTCCAGGCAAGAGGACTGGAGTGGGGTGCCATTGCCTTCTCCACATCTGTACATGACTATTGGAAAAATCATAGCTCTGACTGTGTGAACCTCTATTGGCAAAGTGATGTCTTTACTTTCTACAAGCTTTAAATTTTTAAAATTTACAATTTTATCAAATTCTCCCTTACTATAAAAACTAGGACTGGAAGAGGCCTGAAAAACCATTTATTCCAGAAGTCATTATCCTTATCTGGATTATGATCTTTTTTTGAGAATCTCATAAGAGCTATAAAAGCCAAATCTAGAAATATATGTATACGTGAAAACAAACATTTGGTCCATGATTTCAAAGGATTCATGGGTACAGTCAAGCCCATCAGCGGATCCTAGGGGATACTGGAAACCCAGATTAAGAACCTCTGATCGGCTCCAAGACCAAAGGTGACAATTGAAGCCCCAAAGTGTAAGTGACCTGCCTTGGATTGTCCAGTTTCATATTTTTTTTCTGTTATCCTCTTCCTTTCTTTTTATGTATATACCTATTTTTGATTTGATGCTAAATTGATAGGTGTGTAGAAAATTTATATTCCTGCAAATATCTTCCCAAATGATGAGTGATAGTAAGTCTTCTCACTGTCTCTTTTAATTGATATAGCACCATAAATGCTATGAAAGGGCCTTTTAATTGATGTAGTACCATAAACTCTGTGAAAGGGCTAATACAATAGATTTGCTTTATTACAATTGTAGTCGGCCATGATGTTAAAAATTACCAACATCTCTGCAGATGCAATAGTCACAAAAAACCACAAAAGGTCCTGAGGGTCGTGTGGGGCAAAGATCAGGCCAAGCTCTACTTTGTTCCCTTACTGGGCAGTTAGAATCTAGGAATACTTAGGCCAAGTTTGCTCTGAAGTGGTTTGGCACTTGATTTGGAAACTTCTGGCACACCAAACCCCTTATTACTGTAAATTCTTCTATAAACATTTAATGTTGGGAAATTACACATTTTTATCAAAAAGCTTCCTTGTCCTTCTCCTTCCCAGTAATGAGTACCAATATAAATAGCACTTTAGCAATCCCTGGATGTTAATGCCAAACAACCCAGGAAACGAAATGCATATGTGAGCATTCTAGACGCTGCTGGAAGAACATCTACAGCCCAGGGAAGAAACTTGGAGAATTCTGTACCGTACTCCTTTTGCTCTTTAGTTTAGTATGATGGTATGTCCTTGTAATCTTGATCTCTGAAAACTATGCTTTTTCTAAAAATCATCTGATAATTCAGATCAGATTCTTTAGGGCCACCTAAGATGTAGCCACAAGGCTATGTTACCCAGTCAGCTTTTTTGCCCTCATGGCTTTCTTTGTCAATTCATTCCTGGTCCTCAGAAAAATCTTCCTACAAAAATAAACAACATGTTGTTTGTGTCTTAGTAAAAAGCTTCTAAGTAAATAATGATTGTTCTGACTCAGATCCTTTTTTGACCCCAAATTGATGTTTGAAATAAGGAGGGGATTAGATTAAGGTCTCGTGAGATATGTATATAGGATAACCCAAAGAAGGAATTCTAACTTAAAGCTGGCTTAATGGTTGTGCCTTGACAGTAAAGCATCCATCTTCAAAGGCTTTAAAATATAGTAAAAATCAAAAGCAATCACTTAAGAAGTCTGGGTAAATAGTCTGGCATTTGTGAGCAATAGCTGCAAAATGATACGACTGTGAGGACCATCTTCCCTGAAAAAGCTTCTAACCATTTAAATCACCACCCGAGTGTTATTACCTGAATCACCTCTGGGGGCCAGATACACACCTGTGATCTTCTGGCAATTCAGGGAAGGAAGCAGCCCTGCCATGTCCTGGTGTAGTAAATGGTATAGTCCAATTTTGGATCTGGAAAGAAGATGTGGTAGAAGCTGAGGTTACTGCTCCTCGATTAACACCCAGCCGACAAAGCCAATAGCGGGAAGAGCATGGTGGTTTAGCACCTCAATATGGTGTACTTAAAGATGCAAGTCCAGGCTTGCAGACAATAGATGCCAGTAGTACATGGAAGGCAATTCAGCAAATCAGCTTAAAAATGAGAGTAAATGATGCATGTTTGGAAGAGCAAAAAATGGTAGCTGTCTTGTTTAAGCTAAATGTTTAAGCCACGACATGGCCATTGCAATAATAATCTCCTGGAAAGCAATATTTAAATGTATCCATCATCATTTAGGCTTTAGACACACAGTTAAATATTATTGATCATTTGCAATTGTGTGCATCCATGTGTATATATATTAAACTGAAAAGTAACAGTAGCATGGAAAGTGTAGAAGATGAAGTGTAAAAATAGTACTTGAGTTTCTAATTACCAGTTTTTAATTAAGAAAGCCACAAGCAAATTATAAGCATCCAGTTTATAGCATTGCAATCTTAGAGGCTTACACTCATGAATATGGTAATTTTTTATTTTATGCCCTCTTGAGATGTCTTGTTAAAAACATTTTATTGGTGATCCTAAAATTCAGTAAATTTGAAGCCCTTGGCACCTTGTAGATAGTTAAAGTTCTTCAAAAAAAATGCCAGCAATAAATATTTGGCAAATATAAAGAATATGCACATTCTCCCAAGTGGGTGCTATTTTTTTTTTTTTTTTTGCAGTTCTTATATTCAAGTGATGACACTGCAGTTCAGAATGTGAATGCATATTGATATTTTCTTCCAGAAACTGCATGGGTTGCTGGGAGAATACTGCTCCCCCAGAGTTATTTTTATGCGGGCACCTGGAAGTAGAGGCATACTTGCTCCAGCTTGCAGAGTTGTTTTGGACAATCAGGTGTACATATGAGCAAGTGGTCTTTATTTAGAGCAATTAAAATTCTCACATTCTCCTCTCTTGACATGCAATTACTAGGGTTCTGCTGTTCCCACTAATTGCTCTTGCTGGGGACATTGGTGAGAAGCCAATGATTTCGATGGGTAGCGGATTATCATTTTTACTTTGCTACCTGAGGAAAAAAAATCATTTGCAAAATCCCGTGTGTAATTAGCAAGACTCATGATTAATTGTCCTGCAAAATTAGCTTCACTGTTGCTTTTATTTTACTGCTTCAAATATTAATTAATGTTAACTCCTTTCCTTCAGTTCCAGCTTTTGAATATTCAACATGACTTTGAAAAATTATCAAGGTTTATACTTGCATTAGCATGCCAGAGCTTTGATTTCAGGAATAAGTATTCTGATTTAAAAGATCACACTTGGGTCATAAATAATTTTTATAGGAGGACAAACAAAGCATGAGAGCATCACGGGAAGGCATTCATGCACTAACGGAAAGTAAATTGTTTCAATAATGATTCATTCCCACGTGCTTTTGGGGGAAACATCAGCAAATATGCAAACCACTGCATTGTGTGGGGGGTAAAAACCATTCCCCAGTGACAAGCAAGCTGCACCAGCATTTTTCTACCTGTCATTATGTGGTGGGTGAGGCTCAGAGACTTGGCAAGAAATCATAGCTTCTTGGGTTGAAAGGAATCACCAAAGTTATCCTGTCCAAAGGTTCCCAGTCCCAGGAGCACTGGAATAGCTGTGACTTTTATGAAAATTATAGATTCCTTAAGTTCCACTCCCAACGTAATGAATCTGATCATATGGCACTGAGCTCGGCAATATGTATTTTTTTCAAAGTTCTCCAAGAGACTGTGGTGAACATCTGGGTTTGGAAGCTGTTGATCTCATTGAACCACCTAGATGCCTGAATTCCCTTTGAAGCATATGGGCCAAGTGATGCTTGAATACTTCTAGTGTCAAGGAACTCACTTTGCCACCCTTAAAAAAGCCTGTGTCTTCTTTTTAGTGTTGATGTCTTCTGTGCTGTTAACTGCGGGTGGTTAGTTTTGTGGTGCAAGATTGCAAATGCCCCTTGCCTATATTCCAAGAGCAGTTCTCCATCAAAATGCTTGGAGTTTGACTGGTGGTATCTATCACACTGTCATGGTCAAGGTTACACGTGATATCTAGAGTCCTAGGAAAGAAACCAAGGCTCGCTGTTTCCTCGTCTAATCCTCTGAGCCATCAGGTGGCAGGGAGGGCACTCTGAGCCAGAGCACCCAGGCACTGGAGTGCCGAGGTGGGTGTGAGCCAGACTGCCCCCTTCTACCTCTTTCCTACCCTGAAGCAGGGGCTCTTGCAGATCTTCTGGAGGTTTTGCCTGGCCTCTTCTAAGACTTTTATAATTAGACTTTATTTTCCCTTTGATTTCGTAGGCACAAGATTCTCCTGCAAGTCTAGGGGAGTGGACTCTGCTTTGGTCCTTCCACCCCTGGCTTCAGAGCCTGAAGGGGTTTCCACTGATGCCCTCCTGCTCTTCCTGGCACGGAGCAGATTTTCTGTGGACACAGGGTTCAGGTGGGGGTATTTCCAGCAGATAGCAGAGAATGGGGTGCCTGGTGATGAGGATGAGCTGTTCAGACTGTCATTCTCAGAGAGCTTCCCTGACAGACAGATGTCCAGACAGATTACAAAAGATTGCGTGGGAGTTACTACTCTCACCCGCTGTGTGACCCTGTGGCTGTTGCTTAACCTTTCAGTGCTGAGTCTCCTCATCAGTAAGCGGGGTCAATAACAGCCCCTCTCTCACAGGGCTCCAGTGAGGCTTTAATGGGTTAAAACTAGCGGTTTTTAACAAATAAATGTATTCAAAGTCCCCCAATATTACTTTCCAGTGACTATGAGGAAGGCAGCTTATAAAGAAATTGGTAACTGGATGCAAGACTTAACAAAGTCCAGTCTTTGCTTATTTTCTAAGGAGGCAGAAGTTCACATTTAGGTCTACTTTTTAACCTTGACAACTTCCCTCTAGGAATATAGGCGGAAATCATATCTGGGCCTGAAAGACTATGTGTTCCTTTACACGAAAGTGATTCGAAAGTTTTCTTTGCCTCCTTTAAAGTTGACCTTTACAGAGGGAAGGTGGTCTCTGTGTAGCTGGCCTGAGAACCTTCATTTTCGTAGTTGTTATAGTTTTTTGTTCTCATTTTCTGCACACTCACCACCCCTCAGTATGAATTGTCTCTTGACTTAGAAGCTGAATGAGAGCAAGGCCCTGGCTCCTACAGGAGTCAGGACAGGTGTGTTCACCTGCTCAGGGAAAGCAAAGGTGGGTCAATAAAGTGACCGGATAGTGGATGACAGGCCACTAGCACAGCTGCGTAGGAATCACCCATCAAAATGGCAAGAGACACTGTGAGACATTTTCTGCTGTAGAAATTTCCTCCTTAGCTCTTATCCACTTCTGTAGGGTCTGGTGGATTTTTTTCCTATGTATATCACTAGCCAGTGTTTCAGAGAGATGAAGACAATAAGCACAATGCAGCATTCAAAAGTAACTCAGAATTTCTGAGAAGCAGCATTTGTGTACAATGCCTTAAAGAAATGGATTTGGCCCAGGTTGGGGGGTGGTCGGTGCCTGTGTGGGGCGATCTGAAGGAGGCACGCATCCGTGCTTCATGTGCATGTGGACCCGCAGCTGCTTTGACTTACCTGGCCCAGCACCCCAGTAATTGCGATAAGACATAAAACAGAGGTCCTGACTCTGCGGGGTCATTAAGAAGCGGAGGCCCCTCTCTCCCACCCTGGAGGAAGTGTTAGCACAGGCGCTCTGGTTAAGGCGTCGCTGAATGAGCTGCTACCGCGACCCCCCCCCCCCCCCCCCCCCCCCCGCGTCACCCCCCCCCCC